>JAGIQG010000024.1:15286366-15589895 GCA_024679065.1 Sphyrna mokarran | reverse complement strand
AGAAACACTGACCATAGCCCCTCTCTCAGAGACACTGGCCACAATCCCCCTCCCCTCAGAAACACTGACCAAAATTCCACTCTCTCAGAGACACTGACCACAATCCTCCTCCCCTCAGAAACACTGACCACAATCCCCCTCCCTCTCAGAAACACTGACCACAATCCCCCTCCCCTCAAAAACACTGGCCACAATCTCCTCTCCCCTCAGAAATACTGGCCACAATCTCCCTCCCCTCAGAAACACTGAGCACAACCCTTCTCTCAGAGACACTGACCACAATCCCCTCCCCTCAGAGACACTGACCACAATCCCCCTCCCCTCAAGGACACTGGCCACAATCTCCCACCATCAGAAACACTGACCACAATCCCCCTCCCCTCAGAAACACTGGCCACAATCCCCCTCCATCTCAGAAACACTGACCATAATTCCCCTCTCAGAGACACTGGCCACAATTCCCCTCCCCTCAGAAACATTGACCACAATTCCCCTCTCTCAGAGACACTGACCACAATCCCCCTCCCCTCAGAAACACTGACCACAGCCCTCTCCCCTCAGAGACACTGACCACAACCCCCCTCCCCTCAGAAACACTGACCACAACCCCTCTCCCCTCAGAGACACTGACCACAACCCCCCTCCCCTCAGAAACACTAACCACAATTCCGCTCTCTCAGAGACACTGACCACAATCCTCCTCCCCTCAGAAACACTGACCACAATCCCCCTCCCTCTCAAGAAACACTGACCACAATCCCCTCCCCTCAGAAACACTGACCACAATCCCCTCCCCTCAGAGACACTGGCCACCATCTCCCCTCCCCTCAGAAATACTGGCCACAATCCCCCTCCCCTCAGAGACACTAACCACAATCCCCCTCCCCTCAAGAAACACTGACCACAACCCCTCTCTCAGAGACACTGACCACAATCCCCCTCCCCTCAGAGACACTGGCCACAATCTCCCCTCCCTTCATAAATACTGGCCACAATCCCCCTCCCCTCAGAAACACTGAGCGCAATGTCCCTCCCCTCAGAAACACTGACCACAACCCCTCTCTCAGAGACACTGAACACAATCCCCATCCCCTCAGAGAAACTGACCACAATCCCCCTCCCCTCAGAGACACTGACCACAATCCCCCTGCCCTCAGAAACACTGACCATAATCTCCCCTCCCTCTCAGAAACACTGACCACAATCCCCCTCCCCTCAAAAACACTGGCCACAATCTCCTCTCCCCTCAGAAATACTGGCCACAATCTCCCTCCCCTCAGAAACACTGAGCACAACCCTTCTCTCAGAGACACTGACCACAATCCCCCTCCCCTCAGAAACACTGACCACAACCCCTCTCTCAGAGACACTGGCCACAATCCCTCTCCCCTCAGAAACACTGACCACCGCCCCTCTCTCAGAGACACTGACCACAATCCCCCTCCCCTCAGAAACACTGACCACAATCCCCTCCCTCAGAAACACTGACCACAATCCCCCTCCCCTCAGAAATACTGGCCACAATCTCCCCTCCTCTCAGAGACACTGTCCACAATCCCCCTCCCCTCAGAAGTACTGGCCACAATCTCCCTCCCCTCAGAAATACTGGCCACAATCTCCCCCCCTGAGAGACACTGACCACAATCCCCCTCCCCTCAGAACACTGGCCACAATCCCCCTCCCCTCAGAAACACAGAGCACAACCCTTCTCTCAGAGACACTGACCACAATCCCCCTCCCGTCAGAGACACTGACCACAACCCCTCTCTCAGAGACACTGGCCACAATGCCTCTCCCCTCAGAAACACGGACCACCGCCCCTCTCTCAGAGACACTGACCACAATCCCCCTCCCCTCAGAAACACTGACCACAATCCCCCTCCCTCAGAAACACTGACCACAATCCCCCTCCCCTCAGAAATACTGGCCACAATCTCCCCTCCTCTCAGAGACACTGGAACACATCCCCTCCCCTCAGAAAACTGGCACAACCCCTCCCTCAGAAATACTGGCCACAATCTCCCTCCCCTCAGAGACACTGACCACAATCCCCTCCCCCAGGAACACTGACCACAACCCCTCTCTCAGAGTACTGACCACAATCCCCCTCCCTCAGAAACACTGACCACAATCCCCCTCCCCTCAGAAATACTGGCCACAATCCCTCTCCCTCAGAAACACTGACCACAGCCCTCCTCTCAGAGACACTGACCACAATGCTCCTCCCCTCAGAGACACTGTCCACAATCCCCCTCCCCTCAGAAATACTGGCCACAATCTCCCCTACCCTCAGAAATACTGAGCACAACCCCTCAGAGACACTGGCCACAATCCCTCTCCCCTCAGAAACACTGACCACCGCCCCTCTCTCAGAGACACTGACCACAGCCCTCCTCTCAGAGACACTGACCACAATCCTCCTCCCCTCAGAAACACTGACCACAATCCCCCTCCCCTCAGAAATACTGGCCACAACCCCCCTTCCTTCAGAAACACTGACCACAGCCCTCCTCTCAGAGACACTGACCACAATCCTCCTCCCCTCAGAAAGACTGACCACAACCCCTCTCTCAGAGACACTGGCCACAATCTCCCTCCCCTCAGAGACACTGACCACAATCCCCCTTCCCTCAGAAACACTGACCACAATCCGCCTCCCCTCAGAAATACTGGCCACAATCTCCCCTACCCTCAGAAACACTGACCACAGCCCTCCTCTCAGAGACACTGACCACAATCCCCTCCTCAGAAACACTGACCACAATCCCCCTCCCCTCACAAACACTGACCACAATCCCCCTCCCCTCAGAAATACTGGCCACAATCTCCCCCTACCTCAAAAACACTGACCACAATCCCCCCTCCCTCAGAAACACTGACCACAATCCCTCCTCCCCTCAGAAATACTGGCCACAATCTCCCCCTCTCTTCAGAAACACTGGCCACAATCTCCCCTCCCCTCAGAAACACTGACCACAACCCCTCTCTCAGAGACACTGGCCACAATCTCCCTCCCCTCAGAGAAACTGGCCACAATCCCGCTCCTCTCAGAAACACTGACCACAATCCCCCTCCCCTCAGAAACACTGACCACAATCCCCCTCCCCTCAGAAACACTAACCACAATCCCTCTCCCCTCAGAAACACTGACCAAAACCCCTTCCCCTCAGAAAACTGGCCACAATCCCCTCTCTCTCAGAAACACTGACCAAAATCCCCTTCCCCTCAGAAATACTGGCCACAATCTCCCCTCTCTCTCAGAAACACTGACCACAACCCCTCTCTCAGAGACACTGGCTAAAATCTCCCTCCCCTCAGAGACACTGGCCACAATCCCGCTCCCCTCAGAAACACTGACCACAATCCCCCTCCCCTCAGAAACACTGACCACAATCCCCCTCCCCTCAGAAACACTGACCACAATCCCTCTCCCGTCAGAAACACTGACCAAAATCCCCTTCCCCTCAGAAATACTGGCCACAATCTCCCCTCTCTCTCAGAAACACTGACCACAACCCCTCTCTCAGAGACACTGGCTAAAATCTCCCTCCCCTCAGAGACACTGGCCACAATCCCGCTCCCCTCAGAAACACTGACCACAATCCCCCTCCCCTCAGAAACACTGACCACAATCCCCCTCCCCTCAGAAACACTGACCCCAAAACCCTTCCCCTCAGAAATACTGGCCACAATCTCCCCTCTCTCTCAGAAACACTGACCACAACCCCTCTCTCAGAGACACTGGCTAAAATCTCCCTCCCCTCAGAGACACTGGCCACAATCCCGCTCCTCTCAAAAACACTGACCACAATCCCCCTCCCCTCAGAAACACTGACCACAATCCCCTTCCCCTCAGAAATACTGGCCACAAACTCCCCTCTCTCTCAGAAACACTGGCCACAATCTCCCCTCCCCTCAGAAACACTGACCACAGCCCTCCTCTCAGAGACAGTGACCACAATCCCCCTCCCCTCAGAAACACTGACCACAATCCGTCCACCCCTGAGAAACACTGACCACAATCCCCCTCCCCTCAGAAACACTGACCACGATCCCCCTCCCCTCAGAAATACTGGCCACAATCCCCTCCCCTCAGAAACACTGACCACAGTCCTCCTCTCAGAGACACTGACCACAATCCTCCTCCCCTCAGAGACACTGACCACAATCCCCCTCCCCTCAGAAACACTGACCACAACCCCTCTCTCAGAGTCACTGGCCACAATCTCCCTCCCCTCAGAGACACTGACCACAATCCCCCTCCCCTCAGAAACACTGACCACAACCCCTCTCTCAGAGACACTGGCCACAATCTCCCTCCCCTCAGAGACACTGACCACAATCCCTCTCCCCTCAGAAATACTGGCCACAATCTCCCCTACCCTCAGAAACACTGACTATAATCCCCCTCCTCCCCTCAGAAACACTGACCACAATCCCCTTCCCCTCAGAAATACTGGCCACAATCCCCCTCTCCTCAGAAACACTGGCCACAATTCCCTTCCCCTCAGAAATACTGGCCACAATCCCCCTCCCCTCAGAAACACTGACCACAATCCCCCTTCCCCTCAGAAACACTGACCAACAATCCCCCTCCCCTCAGAAACACTGACCATAATCTCCCCTCCCCTCAGAAACACTGACCACAATCCCCCTCTCCTCAGAAACACTGACCACAATCACCCTCCCCTCAGAAACACTGACCACAATCCTCCTTCCCCTCAGAAACACTGACCACAATCACCCTCCCCTCAGAAACACTGACCACAATCCTCCTTCCCCTCAGAAACACTGACCACAATCCCCTTCCCCTCAGAAAGACTGACCACAATCCCTCCTTCCCTCAGAAATACTGATCACAATCTTCATCCTCACCAAAAAACTGATCATAAAGCACCTACAGAAAAACTGTCCAAAATTTTGCTCCTCCTTAGAAACACTGACCACAATATCCCCTCCTCCCAAAAAACTAACTGCAATCCCCTCTCCATCCAGAAAAACTGACCAAAAATTCTCCCTGTCCCAGGAAAACTGGCTACAATTCTTCTTCCCCAGGAAAACTGGCTACAATTCACCCCTCCCCCAGGTAAACTGGCTACAATTCCCCCTCCTCCAGGAAAACTCGCTACAATACCCTACTCCCCAGAAAACTGGCTACAATTCCCCCCTTCCCCAGGAAAACTGGCTACAATATCCCCCTCCTCCAGGAAAACTGGCTACAATTCCCCTTTCCCAGGAAAACTGGCTACAATTCCCCTTCCCCAGGAAAACTGGATACAATACACCCCACTCCCCAGGAAAACTGCTACAATACCATCCCTTTCCCAGGAAAACTGGCTACAATACCCCCCCCCTCCCCAGGAAAACTGCTACAGTACCCCCCCCCCTTCCCAGAGAAACTGCTACAATACCATCCCTTCCCCAGAAAAACGGCTACAATACCCCCCCCCCAGGTAAACTGGCTACAATTCCCCCTCCCTATAGAAATAATGCTGATCACAATCCTCATGCCCCCAGAAAAATTGACCACATTCTCCCCCGCCATAAAAATACTGACCACAATCCCCTTCCCCCAGGAAAACTGGCACAATCCTCGCGCCCCCCCCACCCATAGTAAATCTGATCACAATTCCCAAGCATCCAGTAAATCTGATCATGACCACCCCCTCCAGGTAAATCTGATTACATTCCACCTCCCAGGAAAACTAACCAGACTGATTTCACAGACAACACCCAGCTTTGACTGACAACCACATTTCTCACATGTCCGAGGTCTATAAATTTTCACTCTGCTTGTCTGACATCCAGTCATGGATGAGCAAAACTTTTGCTCCAATGAAATATTGGAAAGACCAAAACCATTGTTTTTGATCTCCATCATAGAACATAGAACATAGAACATTACAGCGCAGAATAGGCCCTTCAGCCCTCGATGTTGCACCGACCAATTAAGAAAAAGCAATGACCCTCTAACCTAAACCATTCCCTTTTCATCCATAAACTTATCTACTAACCTCTTAAACGCCACCAAACTTGGCGCATCTACAACTGCAGCAGGCAGGGCATTCCATACCCTTACCACCCTCTGGGTAAAGAACCTATCTCTGACATCCGTTCTATAACTACCACCCCTTAATTTAAAGCTATGTCCCCTCATGCTAGCTCTCTCCATCCTTGGAAAAAGGCTATCACTGTCCACCCTATCTAAACCTCTAATCATCTTATATGTTTCAATAAGGTCTCCTCTTAGCCGCCTTCTTTCTAACGAAAACAACCTCAAATCCCTCAGCCTCTCTTCATAAGACCTGCCCTCCATACCAGGCAACATCCTGGTAAACCTCCTCTGTACCCTCTCCAACGCCTCCACATCTTTTTTATAATGCGGGGACCAGAACCGTACACAATACTCGAAGAGCGGCCGCACTAGAGTTTTGTACAGTTGCAACATGACGTTGCGGCTCCGAAATTCAATCCCCCTACCAATAAAAGCTAAGACTCTGTATGCCTTCTTAACAACCTTATCGACTTGATTGCCAACTTTCAGGGATATCATAAACTCTGTTCTCCAGCCATTGATTCTCTCCACCTCGCTGGCAACTTTCTTAAGCTGAACCAGGCTGTTTGAATCCCTAGTATAATATCTGACCCCAAGGTGAGCTTCAAAATGCCTAATCACGAGGACCACCTCTTTCCACCTCGGTAACACCACCCAACTCCATACCTATCTCAGTTCTTCTGCTGCTGAAAATCCCTGGCTGCTGAGATGGCACAGTGATTAACACTGCTGCCTCACAGTGTCAGGGACCTAGGTGACAGTCTGCGTGGAGCTTGCAAATTCTCCCTGTGTCTGCATAGATTTTCCTCCCACAATCCAAAGATGTACAAGTTAGGTTGGATTGGCCATGGTAAATTGCCCCTTAGTGCCAGGGGAAATCAGCATCATAAATACACAGGGTTAAGGGATAGGACCTGGGTGGGATTGTTGTTGTTGCAAACTCAATGGGCCAAATGGCCTCCTTCTGCACTATTGAGATACTATTCTAATCCTCTTTCATGCCTTACTGATGCTCCAACTTTGGCTATCAAATTCTCTCCCGGACAGTTTCCATTTTCTATCCTCCGTGAACTTGAAATCATCCAAAACTCTGTTGCTGGTGTCCTAGCTTGCACCAAGTCCCAATCCCCTAACACCCCTGTGCTACAGACCTGCATTTATTCTTTGACAAAGATGTGTGGGTTAAGTTGATTAACTATAATAAATTGCCCCTTAATTCAGGAGGACTAACAGGGTGGATAGGTGGTGTTTTGGTGATATAGCCTAGATGAGATAGAGCTTGGTCAGTGTAGATTCGATGGACCAAGTGGCCTCCTTCTGCCCTTTAGGGGTTTCAATGATTCTATGATTAAGTAACACCTCGATTTTAAAATTTTCATCTGTGTTTTCAAATTCCTCCAGCGCTTACCTTGGTAACCTCCTCTGGCTCCACAATTTCTAAGATATTTGTGCTTCTCTAATTCTATTCCTCTTAAACAAATCTGATTTTAATCGCTCCACCCTTGGTGGCCTTGCCTCCGACTGCCTGTGCCAGAAGTACTGGCATTCCCTCCTGGATGTGTAGGAAAACAAATTTTCTTCCATTTAGCACCAGATTTGTCATTTCTCATTGGGAGGAAAAGCTCATTAAAATATTATGATTAAATATTAACATAAAAGCGGGCATGTATAAAAGTGCCTCTTATTTGGCCTCATTTTTCCCTCTTTTCTCTTCTCTTCACCAAAGGAGAGGGAATGTCTGATCTGTTCTTGGGAATAATTTTAAAACGGTTAGTGACTGCTGGGGATTGGGGAGGGGGTCCTCTTGCACCTCCTGGTGGATTGTTTCAAACTCCTTCGCACAATACTTGGTCTGGGATCACAACATGGACATTCCGCAGTGCCCCAGCACTCCTGGCCTCTCATACAGTATTTCAGAAACTCCTAATGCACTCCAATTGACAGCATTTCTATAGTATACATAGTGGGTGGTGAGAATTTGTTTATGTGAGTGTCTACACATATGTGTGTATGTGTACATTTATATACATGTATTGCAACCTCAATTAGGTAAATGCAAGTTATCATAGTGGTTTTATTGTAGCTTGTATATATAAATGTGAATACGCACTAGTTACAATAAGATAGCTATTATGCTAACCTGCAACTTTTAAAATGATGTTCTATTTTTAAAAGTATTAACCAAGCCATGGAATGCGTTCCAATTTGGACAGAAGACCTCAGTATTTAAACACACAAAAAGCCAGGCTTTGAGCTGCTATCTTCCTCGTTATTCCCCCGGGCATGTTACTATCAAACTACCTCCTGCTGTGGAGGGTCATGGGTATTGGAGCCTGGTCTTGACTACGGGACTAGTCGTGAGACATGAAGGACTGCTTTCACATGTATAAGGGTGCCTCTTATTTGGCCTCATTTTTCTCTCTTTTCTCTTCTCTTCACCAAAGGAGAGGGAATGTCTGATCTGTTCTTGGGAATGAGCTTCAAACTGCAGCAGGCCATTCTGCCCACAGTGCCTTTGCTGGCTTTTTGAAAGAGCTACTTAATTAGTCTATGATTTCTGACCCTTTTCAAGTATTTATTGAGTTACCTTTCAAATGTTACGACTGAATTCGGTTCCACTGTTCTTTCAGGCCACGCGTTCTAGATCACAACTCAATGGGTTAAAATAATTCTCCTCATTTCCCCCTCTGGATTTTTTTGCCGAGTGTCCGCTGGTTACCTACCACTCTGCCAAAAGAAATAATTTCTCCCTCTCTGCATTATTAAAACCATTCATAATTTTAAATATCTCTATTAAAACTCCCTTTAATCTTCTCTGCAGTAAAAATAAATAATGTGGAGATGCAGCATTGAGCTGGAGTAAGCACAGTAAGATGTCTCACAACACCAGGTTAAAGTCCATCAGGTTTATTTAGCAGCACCAGCTTTCAGAGTCTCACTCCTTCTTCAGGTAAATGAGGAGTTGTGCTCATAAACAGCACATACACAGACACAAATTCAATTTACAAGATAATATTATCTTGCAAATTGAGTTTGTGTCTGTGTATGCCCTGTTTGTGAACACAACTCTTCACTCACCTGAAGAAGGAGCGAGACTCCAAAAGCTTGTGCTACTAAATAAACCTGTTGGACTTTAACCTGGTGTTGTGAGACATCTTACTGTAAAAAGAAATATACATGGAGTGTGCGATCTTATTGACCATTCACGCCACACACTGGTTGCAGCAAAGTCAGAAAACTCAGCGGCCAGCCAAATCTCCATTCACTACAGCAGGATAGGAGAATCCCTCTGGTGTGAAGGATTGTAACATTCCAGCCAAAGTGTTACATGAAAGGAGAGAGAGGACTATAAAAATACTCTCAATTTAAGTATAATATGGATTAGATACCAAATTAAGTTCACTCCACACTGTCCCATTAGAAACATCCCGAAGCAAGTACAGGACAGATTGGATGCACAGTCAAGCTCCTACACTGTTCAGCTGAGACTGCGGCTAAAAGAGAAAATGCTGGATAATCTTAGCAGGTCTGGCAGTATCTTTGACCTTTTGTCAAAGCTGGGTAATCTGGACTCAAAACATCAGCTCTTTTCTCTCCTTACAGATGCTGCCAGGCCTGCTGATATTTTCCAGCGCTTTCTCTTTTGGTTTCAGATTCCAGCATCTGCAGGAATTTGCTTTTAAAGTTAAAATTTATTTATTAGTCATAAGTAGGCTTACATTCACACTGTAATGAAGTGAAAATCCCCTAGTCACCACACTCCAGTGCCTGTTTGGATACACTGAAGGCAAATTTAGCATGGCCAACACACCTAGCCTCTTTGGACCTAGGAGAAAACAAAAGCACCCAGAGGAAACCCACACAGACATGGGAGAACTTGCAGACCCTGCACAGATAGTGACCCAAGCCAGGAATCAAACATTGCTCCCTGAGGAAGCAATGCTAACCTGTGCTACCATGCCATGCATTTAACTGAGACTGTAACTTTAATACACATTCCAACTCTGGTCATTAGGAGAAGGAAGAAAATTGTGGCAAAATTGCAATTTTGGGGACAAGTTTGCACATTTTGTCGGAAAATGAAATAAAAACCAAACAGGCAACACAAACAGTTCACATCATCCTTACTTTTTATGCTGCGTGTGTTGCTTTTCTGACAATGTCTGATTAACCTGTTTTTCTAGATTTTCCTTTCAAATTGCAATCTTTAAATTCCTGAAGTTTGCCTCTTGTTGTGCCCACCTTGTTTGCTGCCATGAGACACCAGTCTAAAAAGAAAGAAAGAGAAAATGCCACAAAGACTCAACACCAATGTGCCCCCTAATTTCCTTTCACTGTGTGAGGCCCATCTGTTGCACTTGCATGGTTCCATTACTGTTGTCACACTTTTATGCATCTTAAAGTGCCTGTTCGGTGTCCCCACCCTCTCCCCCCACCCCCAACCCTCAACCCGGACTGGCACATTTCAGATTACTGTGTGGTCATTCACATGAGCAGTTTAGAGGAAATATTGCTCAGAAAGTCGAGCAGCATCTTTCGAGAGTGTGGAGGAATTAATAATTCAATAATAAAAAGAGCAAAACTCTGTGGATGCTGGAATTTGAAACAAAAACAGAAAAACTGGAAAATCTCAACGGATCTGGCAGCGTCTGTGGAGAGAGAACAGAGCCAATGTTTTGAGTCTGGATGATCCTTTGTCATTAGCTCTCTTCTGTCTCCATAGATGCTCAGTAAAGTTTTACAACACCAATTTTAAATCCAACCAATTTATTTGATAGTAAATCCGCGAGCTTTCGACACTATGTGCCTTCGTCAGGCAAATGCAGTGTTCTGATCTGCAGAGGCACTCGTATCCACACAGACAGTTACAGATTGCTGATTAGAATGCGAATCCTTACATCTAACCTGCTATTCAAGTGTTAAAGTGGCTAACAATGTGTGTGAAGGGAATCCTGAGCATTGGTTAGAGAATTGTGTATTTTCTCCAGACAGCACAGTAAGTGAGGTTTTTTGCTAATCCAGGCAAGTTACGGGGGTTACAGATAGTGTGACATGAAGCCAAGATCCCTGTTAAGACCGTCCTCATGTGTGCGGAACTTGGCTATCAGTCTCTGCTCAGCAACTCTGCGCTGTCATGTGTCACGAAGGCCCCCTTGAAGAACATTTACCCGCAGGTCGGAGGCCGAATGCCCATGACTGCTGAAGTGTTCGCCCACAGGAAGGGAACTGTTTTGCCTGGTGATTGTTGAGCGATGCTCATTCATCCGCTGTTGTAGTGTCTGCATGGTCTCCCCAATGTACCATGCTTCGGGACATCCTTTCTTGCAACGTATTAGGTAGACAACATTGGCCGAGTTGCAAGAGTATGTACCGTGTACCTGGTGAATGGTATCCTCACGTTTGATGATGTCGTCCATGTCGATGATCCGGCATGTCTTGCAGAGGTTGCTGTGGCAAGGTTGTGTGGTATTGTGGTCACTGTTCTCCTGAAGGTTGGGTAGTTTGCTGCGAACAATGATCTGTTTAAGGTTGTGCGGTTGTCTGAAAGCAAGAAGTGGGGGTGTGGGGATGGCCCTAGCAAGATGTTCATCGTCATCAATGACATGTTGAAAACTCCGGGGAAGATGTCGTAGCTTCTCCGCTCCGGGGAACTACTGGACAACAAAGGGTACTCTGTCCACCTTGTCCCGTGTTCGTCTTCTGAGGAGGTCAGTGCGGTTTATCGCTGTGGTACGTCGGAACTGTCAATTGATGAGTCGAGCGCCATATCTTGTTCTCACGAGGGCATCCTTCAGCATCTGGAGGTGTCTGTCACGATCCTCCTCATCTGAGCAAATTCTGTGTATACAGAGGGCTTGTCCATAGGGAATGGCTTCTTTAACGTGTCTAGGGTGGAAGCTGGAGAAGTGGAGCATTGTGAGGTTGTCTGTCGGTTTTCGGTACAGTGAGGTGCTGAGGTGACCGTCCTTGATGGAGATGCGTGTGTCCAAGAATGCAACTGATTCTGGAGAATAGTCCATGGTGAGTCTGATGGTGGGATGAACTTGTTGATATCATCATACAGTTGTTTCAATGATTGTTCACCATGAGTCCAAAGGAAAAAGATGTCATCAATGTATCTAGTATATAACCTTGGTTGAAGATCTCGTGTAGTGAAGAAGTCTTGTTCGAACCTGTGCATGAAGATGTTGGCATACTGAGGTGCAAATTTGGTCCCCATGGCTGTTCCATGTGTCTGGATGAAAAGCTGATTGTTGAAGGTGAAGACATTGTGGTCCAAGATGAAGCGGATGAGTTGTAAAATTGCATCCGGAAACTGACAGTTGTTGGCATTGAGTACTGAGGCAGTTGCAGCAATACCATCATCGTGGGGGATGTTGGTGTAGAGCGCCGAGACATCCATTGTGACAAGGAGTGTCCCTGGTTCAACTGCTCCATGTGTGCTGAGTTTCTGTAGGAAGTCCGTAGTGTCAAGACAAAAGCTGGGGGTTCTTTGTACAATGGGTTTCAGGATGCCCTCGATATAGCCGGAGAGGTTCTCACACAGGGTCCCATTGCCCGATACGATGGGACAGCCGGGTACGTTTGCCTTGTGTATCTTTGGGAGGCAGTAGAGATCTCCAATGCGGGGAGTACGTGGAATGAGAGTCCGGAGGGTGTTCTGAAGGTCCGGATCAAAGGTTTTGATCAGAGTGTTGAGTTGACGAGTGTGTTCTTTGGTCGGATCCGCTGGTAACTGTCTGTAGTGTTTCACATTGTTTAATTGTCGGTACACTTCTTCACAGTAGTCCGTTCTGTTCAGTATGACGGTGGCGCCTCCTTTGTCTGCTGGTTTGATGACAATGTTGCGGTTGGTCTTAAGAGCACGGATGGCCTTGCTTTGTGCTTGGGTGATGTTCGGGACTGTCTTGTAAGTGCGGTTGATGAATCTGGTGTTCATGCACCTCCTGATGGCTTGGGCATACATGTCCAGTCGGGGGCAGCGGCCTTCCGGAGGAGTCCAAATGGATTCATTCCTCTTCGGTTGCTGCACTGTGGATCCCTCTGTCGGCTGTTCTGGTTCATTAGCTATCTCATTGAGTCTGCTATTGGCCTCTTGGGGTCTGTGGAAGAACTCACGCAGCCTCATTCGCCTGATGAATTCCTCTGTGTCTGCTGCAAGACTGATGGGGTCCATTTTGGTGGTGGGACAGAAATTGAGCCCTCGGCTGAGAACTTCGATTTCCTCTGATTGAAGCGTGTAGTCTGACAGGTTAACAATGGACCTCCCTGCGTTAGCGTTGTTTTCTACTGTGGTGCCAAGGGAGGCTTGGTTGTTGCCGGTGGTGATGCCGAGTTTTTCAAGTTTCCTGTTCTTGGTGTGCATGTAAATGGTGTAGTTTCTTTGTCTCATCTGCTTGGCAAAGTTTCGCATCTGATCTGCGTCCTGAGCGCAAGTTGAGAATATGTATTCCATTTTACTTTCCAGGGTGCGGCGTTTGCTATAGAGCTGGTGTATGAGGTGATTGAGGAGTGTGAGAGAGGTGCGACGGCAAAGCCTCTCAGCGTAGTCTGTGTTATAGGTTGACCTGAGTGGGTTCGTGATCTGTAGTCCCTTTGGTATCCTGTCTGCTTTCTTGCATCTCTGTAGAAACTTGATGTCTGTGTCGATATGTGCAATCCTCTTGGAGATCCTCTCCACTTGGATCGGCAGTATGCAGTGTCGATAGTAGTCATGATGTAGAGATGCCGGCGTTGGACTGGGGTAAACTCAGTAAAGTTTTACAACACCAATTTTAAATCCAACCAATTTATTTGATAGTAAATCCGCGAGCTTTCAACACTATGTGCCTTCGTCAGGCAAATGCAGTGTTCTGATCTGCAATAGCACACATCCACACAGACAGTTACAGATTGCTGATTAGAATGCGAATCCTTACATCTAACCTGCTATTCAAGTGTTAAAGTGGCTAACAATGTGTGTGAAGGGAATCCTGAGCATTGGTTAGAGAATTGTGTATTTTCTCCAGACAGCACAGTAAGTGAGGTTTTTTGCTAACCCAGGCAAGTTACAGGGGTTACAGATAGTGTGACATGAAGCCAAGATCCCTGTTAAGACCGTCCTCATGTGTGCGGAACTTGGCTATCAGTCTCTGCTCAGCAACTCTGCGCTGTCATGTGTCACGAAGGCCCCTTTGAAGAACATTTACCCGCAGGTCGGAGGCCGAATACCCATGACTGCTGAAGTGTTCGCCCACAGGACGGGAACTGTTTTGCCTGGTGATTGTTGAGCAATGCTCATTCATCCGCTGTCATAGTGTCTGCATGGTCTCCCCAATGTACCATGCTTTCTTGCAACGTATTAGGTAGACAACGTCCATAGATGCTGTCAGGCCTGTTGAGATTTTCCAGTATATTCTGTTCGGGTTAACAGTCCAAGTTGTGTTTCCTTCTTCAAAACTATCTGACCTTGTTGAGTTTTTGCAATATTTTTGGTTTATGATTAAGGTCCCCAGAATCTGCAGTATTGTATTTTTTTTTGTACTTCTAACATAGAAAGTGGGTGGCAAGGTGACCAACTCCCAACAAAAAGTTTAAGAGACATTTTGACATTGGCCCAAGTCTATCAGAAAGGGTGGGGGCAGCCAGGGAAATGATTGAAAAGGGGATGTGCAAACACAGATGCGTACTGCATATATGCAAAGCTCAAACATTGCAAATATGGGGGAAACAGTGTACCAGCCCAGAACACAGAACAAACAGCATTGTTGGGTGTCTTGGTGGGCAGAGAAAGTATTTTCACTCTTTTACTTTGTCTGCGGTAAACAATGTAATTCAAAAACTAATGGACAGATGTTAACAAAACCTGATGCACAGATATGGCAAGGCCCTTGAAAGAATTGATTCATTTTTAGTGTAGGTACAGATCTGGTTCCTGAGATTTTTGAAAGGATCAGTTAACATTGGGAGACAGGACAAATTTGCATTTTTATAGAATGTTATGGATTGTCACAACTGTGGTGGTAGCTGTCAAAATATGAGCAGAGTTTTCAGAGCAGGTTGTTGGATGTGGATTGGCCTGATGCCTCCTCAGTGAGATGGAAGCTCTTAATAAAAAAATTTACTTTTTCATCTTTGTAGTTGCAATGCACCAACTGGGCAGGGTAAAGCTCAAGGAAGATCTGTGTAATTGAGTTAACACAGTGTGGCACTGGTATGCATTCTACTGACTACCCTCTGCATTTGTATGTTGAAAGGTTAGCCTTTCATTGTTTAAACATCTCAGTCCCAGTCTGACTTCAGCAGGACTTTATTACTAGTTACCTGAGCAGCTGCAGCTTACATCCATTCATTTCATTCTAACTCAATTGCATCGTGATTCGTAAAAATGTAACGTAGTGAAGAACTTCTTTCTGGGCAGCAGCCTTTGAAGAAGTTTAGGTGTTATATCTAAACTATATTCAAGCATAACATAAAAAATAGAGCTAGGATCCAGAATGAAAGGACAACTCACAAGCTAGTCCATTTCCACTGGGAATAAGTCTCTGCGAAGATGAATGCTAGTGTAAAACGAGTGCCCATACTCTATGCCGACACTATGCTTACAAAAGCTCACCTATGCCTCTACTTTCTCAGAAGACTAAAAAAATTTGGCATGTCAGCTTTGACTCTCATCAACTTTTACAATTGCACCATAGAAAGCATTCTTTCTGGTTTTATCACAACTTAGTATGGCTCCTGCTCTGCCCAAGACTGCAAGAAAGTACAAAAGATCGTGAATGTAGCCCAATCTATCACAGAAACCAGCCTCCCATCCATTGATTCTGTCTACATTTCCACTGCCTTGGCAAAACAGCCAGCATAATTAAGAACCCACACTCTCTTCCGACTTCTTCCATTGGGAAAAAGATACAAAAATCTGAGGTCACGTACCAACTGACTCAAGATCAGCTTCTTCCCTGCTGCATCAGACTTTTGAGTGGACCTATCTTGCATTAAGCTATGACTATAACACTACATTCTTCATTCTCTCATTTCCTTCTCAGTGAACAGTATGCTTTGTCTCTAGAGCATGCAAGAAACAATACTTTTGCTGTATGTTAATAAATGTGACAATAATAAATTGAATCAAAATCAAACCACATGGCACTGCAGAACAAGATCAGGGCAGTGTGAAAGATGATAGGAAGTCACCTATCTGAAATGTTTCTCTCTCCACAGCTGCTGAGTGTCCAGTTTTTTCTGTTTATATAGCTGCCACACTACTGATTCATTTTTATATGATATTAAATTTGAGCTCCTCAATAGGAAACAATCGATCATGCTGCCTATATCCTAACTCATTTACGCATCACTTTGTGCTCACTGACCCACATTGAATCTTGCACTGACAATGCCATGGTTTTAAAGTTGTCTTCTGGTGTTCAAATTACGCATAGTCTTGTCCTTTCTCAGTTTCTATAACCTCCAATTCTACAACTATCTGTTTTCCTTCAATTCTGAAGAATCTGTGATTGTCACTTCCTCACCATTGAAAACATTGCCTTCAGCTATATAAACTCTGCAATTCCCTCACTAACATTTCCACCTCTCTGTTCTCCTCTAAGATGTTCTTTAACTTTTTTGCTTAATCTATTAGCTACCTGTCCTAATGTTTAAGTTATCACACCCTGACTGAGGAAACGCCTGTGAAGCTCCTTGGGTTATTTGACTATATAAAAGGTGCTGTATAGATATAAGTTATTGTTATTGGATGAAATCTTCCGATAGCTCCCGCATGTAGGGTCTTCTGGTCCAACCTAAAGCTACCCCCTACCAAATAGGCTTACATTAACACTGCAATAAAGTTACAATGAAAACCTCATTGTTAGCACACTCAAGCACCTGTTCAGGTGCACTGAGAGAGAATTTGGCATGGCCAATGCACCTAACCAGCGCATCTTTCAAACTGTGGGAGGAAACCGGAGCACCTGGAGGAAACCCACGCAGACACGAGGAGAATGTGCACATTCCGCACAGACAGTGACCCAAGCCAGAAATTGAACCCCGTGTCCTTGGCGCTGTGAGGCAGCAATGCTAATCACTGTGCCACTAGGGAAAACCAATTGACAGAGGTGGATCCTGAAGATCCTACCACTGTCCAATGGCAAGCTGTCTCCGTCACTACAAAACACGCTGCTGGATGCATGGATATCATGACTATTGTAAATGGGTGAGAAACTCACCCAGCTTCTCCTGGTCTCACTGACTTACATCAGCACCCAAACTCTCAATGCTAAATTCAAACATCTCAGCTTTATATTTAACGTATACTGCTCCTGCTTGCAGCAAGATCTTGACAATATTCAGGCTTGGGATAAGTTGTAAATAACATTTGGGCAGCATGGTGGCACAGCGGTTAGCACTGCTGCCTCATAATGCTAGGGGCCCAGGTTCAATTCCCCGCTTTGGGTCATTGTCTGTGTGGAGTTTGCACGTTCTCTCCTTACCTGCATGGGTTTCCCGCGGGTGCTCCGGTTTCCTCCCATACTCCAAATTGGGCTGATTAAATTGATTGACCATGCTAAATTGCTCCTTAGTGTCAAGGGAATTAGCATGGTAAATATATGGGGTAACTGGATGGTATTGTTATCAGTGCAAACTGGATGGACTGAATGGTTTCCTTCTGCACTATGGAGACTCTATGGTTCTATTCTGTGGTACGTTCGTATGCCACAAATGCCAAGCAATGACAATTACCAACAACAGAAGATTTAATTATACTTCCCCTCGATGTTCAATACAGATATTATCATTAACCACCCCACATTCAACATCCTGCAAGTGACCATTGACTAGAAAATGAACAGGACCAACTATATAAAAAACAATAGCAGGACAGAATCTAGGAATTCTGTAGCAAGTAACTGATTCCCAAAGCCTGTCCATGATCCACAAGGATCCAACTCAGGAGTGTTGTGAAACAATTTCCAATTGCCTGGATGAGTTTGGCTCCAGCAACAATAAGGAAACTCGACCCAATGCAGGAGAAATCAGCCCAATTGATCTGCACCCTATACGTCATATTAAACATTCACTTCATCCACTTTGACAACACGTTCAGAAGCCGCAGCTCTACCACTAAGGAGGACAAGGGCAAAGGACACATGGTAACACCATTATCTGCTAGCTTCCCTACAAATCTCACATTATCCTGACTTGGAACTATACCGCCATTCCTTCACTGTCACTGATCAAAATCCTGCAACTCCCTTCCTAACAGGGCTGTGAATGTATATACATCATATGTGCTGGAATTCTACTGTCTCATGCATCACAGAATCAGAGCAGGCCAGAGGTGGATAACTGAAATGTCCGTTGACTTCGGGCAGAAATCTCTGGTTTCACTCGAGCAAGGCTGTAAAATCCCACCATGGACTTCAGCGGTTCAAGAAAGACGTCACCTTCCTGAGAGAAATTAGAAATGAGCAATATATGTTGGCCTAGTTAGTGGGCAGATTCTCATATCTCATAAAAAATTTGTAAAAAATCTCTCCATGCCTTTGTCCCTCCCTAACTCTGTAATCTTCTCCAACACTACAAAAGCACCAGCCCTGCCCTTCCTATCCAAATGAGTGCATTCCATTCTTATCTTTGACAGGTATGTCTTCACTTACTTTTTAGGTCCCACCCTGGACCTTCCCTTAGCTATTACACCTTCTCCTCCACCTTTTAGATCCTGTTAAAACCCACCTCTTTGGTCAACCTTCCTTCGTAGACTGGTCATCTGTTTCTTGTCTGGAGCTCTCGGAGATTTTGTTGTGTTAGAACTCCTTTATAATTCCAAGTTGTCGCAGATGGTTAAAGGGGTGTCCAAGGCAGCCTAGTGAATGCACAGTAAAATTGGAGACAAAATTAGCAAATAAATACTGGGAATACACAACACTTGTTAAAGAATGAAAGGCTATTGTTGTTGGGTGAGCCACTTTATCAAACCCAGCACTACAAGATAAGTGAATCCTGAACAGACAAGAATAGGCAAGGCAAGAACTAAGAGGCAAAGCAGACTTCAATCACAGGAACACTGATGTATGAAGTGGCAAACATGCAGGCAATACTTGTTATCTGGTGTTGATGAAGAGTCTCCACTACAAGTTAAGATGCGTTTTCTAAAATAACTCCAGTTGCTCCTGTATCATCAGCCAAAAGCCAAATAAAAGTGCCCGCTTTTTAAAAGAGATACAACTAATAAAGAACTTAGCTATTGGTCATAGGAGTCCTGAAGTGTGTCAGCAGACACAAATGCTCCATTCCCCAGACACAGACAAGGGGATGGATGATAGGCAGAGTAATCATTCACATAGTTGTGCCTAACCCAGATCTGTAAATGTCTTTCAGGTGCTATCTTGTGTATTTTGAGATCCCATGTTTGTTTTTCATTTTCTGATCCGTAAACCAGTTGTTTTATTTTGCTCCTTATTGTAATATAGAATGGAGTCGTCATGCCCATCATGGAAATCATAGTGGGTGAGGAGCGGACCAGGATTTTCCTGTTTCAAGATAAGCACAGTGTAGCTGGTAAATCCTGACCATGGAATTTACAGCACAGAAATCATGCCTGGCTTTGGCTTTAGCAAACAGTTGCCTACTTAGCACTAGAGAGTATATTGTTGACTCTTCCAAATCACCCTACAAATTGCTCACCACCAAGCTCCTTCTCAAGGACCAACTAGGAATGGGCAATAAATATTGGCCAGCCAGTGATGCCCATGTCCCATGAATGAATTAACAAAAGTTCCCTTTTCGCGTCAGATATCCAATTCTCTTTCTGAAAATTCCTACTGCATGTGACAGTCAATTTACATTGATTTCTTTTGCCATCTTTTTTGGCTTCTAAAGAAGTGAGATCTGCATTTGTGTTTACCAATTCTAAAACTCCAATAGGATGTGCAACAGCAAAGTTAGGTGTGGACTGAAAACCATGCAGGATTTGTAGCAGACATGGGACATCATACGATGGTAAGCATCTTCATGAAGTGACAAACAGCATCACTCTGATTATTGCTCCTTTCCTGGCAATATGGTTACATCTTCTTTTGGCTTTTTTTTTAAGAAATGTTCATTGCTCAGTCAATATGTCAACGTTCTCCAGCATAGTTTGGTTTAGCCATGAGGGCTAAAGCCTATTCGTAAAATCTATTCACAAAATCTAGGCTTGACACTGCAGTGCACACTACATACATCGATTTGATGATCTAACTAAAGTCCTCTCATCTGGACGTAAAAGATCCCATGACATTATTTTGAATGAGAACAGAAGAATTATCCATGGAGTCCTGGTCTATACTTAACCATTAATCAACATAACTGAAACTGAGACAAAAACAAAAAAAATTAGAAAATCTCAGCAGGCCTGAGAAAATCTGTAGAGACAGATCAGAGCCAATGTTTCATGTCTACATGACTCTTTGTTAGAGCCCATGAAATGGAGCCAGGGAATGAGCCCCCTTACTGCTGGCGCTAACTCTAGCACCCACCTAGAATCATAAAACCGTACAGTGCAGAAAGAGGCTCTTTGGCCCATTGAGTCTGCATTGAACAAAATCCCACCCAGGCTCTATCCCCATATCACTACATATTTTACCCACTATCCCTCTAATCTATGCATCTCAGAACAATAAAGGGCAATTTTTTAGCATGGCCAATCAACCTCACCCGCACATCTTTGGACTGTTGGAGGAAACCAGAGTACCCGGAGGAAACCCACGCAAACATGAGGAGAATGTGCAAACTCCAAACAGGCAGTGACCTGAGCTGGGAATCGAACCCAAGTCCCTGGAGCTGTGAAGCAGCAGTGCTAACCACTGTGCTACCTTACCATGCCGCACCTGACATTGTCCCAACCCCCACAGAGCTAAAATTCCTGCCCATGAAATTACTGGTTGGTTTCACTCCGCTTCTTTAACCCAGAGGTCCTAAGGTCAAATACAGCACCTCCATCCAGTTAAGATCAGCAAACTCCACATAGGCCGTGACTATCCCAAGTCCTTTGAGAGATGTTCCCATTGCTGGATTAATCCATGTTTTTCAGCTCGGCTATGGAATACATGTTTTGTTAATCCTGTGGTCACTTTTCAAATGTTTCCTCCATAGATTTAACACTTTCAGAGCAAAACCACCGCGACTAAGTTGAATATAAAATTACAGGAAATAGAATGAATTCTTGAATATTCAATCATTACAATCCCTTATGAACTATCTTCTCTAAAGAAATCAGGGATAAGGAACAAATCACTGAATTGAGTTTTTATGTCATTTCAGAGCAGTAAAAATACTCACCCTTCTCAGCCCAGGACTCATTTGGTCTGCTCCTTGGTCAAGACCACAGACTTCAAGACATCAAACTGCTGTTTATGAACTTTAATGGGAAGAGTTTCTCTGACACAGAGACACTTACAGCTGATAGTATCTCACTTTAGCCATTGAGAACTCAACATATAAAGCACCCTGCAGAAAATGAGCTCGCAATGTCTCTCATTGCCTGAGGAAGGGACTGGGGCAATTCTATATATAGATGGGTAAGTATAGACAGAAAAAAACAAGTAAGACCAGTATAAAAATTTAATTAAAATAAATGTAACAAGAGATCTCTTTCATTCTTTGTATTAATCACCTGGAGTGTAATGTCAGTGTGAAGCTCATTTCAACAGGTGCCTGTCCATATTTAATAACGGTTTCTGGTGGTATTCAATGATATCCTGGCAGCATCTGCTTGGGGTTGGTATCAGAGAGGGTGGGTTTGTGTGTCTGAGGGGCTATTAGTGAGATGCGTGGTTTGCAACTCACCTGTTCATCCCCGAAAATGGATCCCGCGTTTGGTCAGCACCTCCTCTGACTCAGCCCTGAGTCACCAGCCCAAGATCCTTCTGCCTGACACCATTTACCACATCACAACGTGCTCAGCAACACTATCAGCCTGGTTAGGCTCACCGAACCTACCGGAACATCTGTTATATAATAATCACAGGGTATAACTGGCCAAGAGCACTTTGTGCTATGACTACTACCCAGGCTGGTGTTGAGTTACAGATCTATAATCTGCTGGGTGTATATGGCTGGTATAATTATCTCTGCTGAAGCTTCAGGTTAACTGGCATGAGTTCAAGGCAAAGCAGATGAGTTTCTGTTTCCCCTTGCGCAAATGATAAAGCCTAAAACAAACTCAAACATCGTCGTACATCAAAAACATTGTTTTTTTAAATACCTGCCTCTCTATCCCACCAGAAATACTTCTGTTCATCACATGACTGACGTCAGGCTGTCACACAGCTGTCTCCAATCTGTGCCACAACATTCAACAAGACCTTTCTTTCGTGAATTGTGCCCTTGCTCTGTGTTTGTTGATTGCTCTGGTGTACAAGTCATATTTCCCCAAGGCTGTTAGGGAGAGTTCAACTCTAGATTTCATCTCTGAGGCTGGAACTGAGAGCCAGATTGTGGGCAGAGAGGAGATACTGAGATGATGACAGAGCCAGCGGGAAAGGCGAAATATTGCTGGGAATGGTGTGTAAGTTCCCCGTCCTCACCACCTGCATCTCACACCCACTCCCCCACAACCTAACTCAGCCTGAACCACAAGTCCTGTCGCTATTGATGTACGCGCTCCATTTTATAAGTACGCATTTACACAAAATAGTTTTCTTTATATTATCCGCTTCTCCTCTGAGAGTGTAAACTTTACTATTTAAAATTCCTTGCCTGCAGCACAAACTAAAAATCAATATTTGCATTGTCAGTTTTCTTTTCGGCTCCCTCGTGTTCTCCCTGACAGTGTTTTTGATTCTTTACTGCTGTGTGTGTCCAATGCTAACTTCAGTAGCTCCAGCCAGTGGCCATTAGGCATGTGGCAACCTAGCTAATGAGTGCAGTATAGCCACAGGTCCAATCCGGGCCCTCACACTACACACTGACACGCACACACACATGCATACGCACACACACACGCACACGCACTGACAGACACAATGTATCCCACATGATACATTCACTCTCGATACACTCACATACTGGGGAATTTTCTCATTTCGCTATCACGGGAATCATAGCAGGTGCGGGGCAGACCAGTGACCTAGGGTGGGATTTTCTGGTTTTAGGGCGATTGCGGCCGAAATATCCCACTCACTGTCCCTTTCATTGTCTCATGTGCCTTCTGATGGGTGAGATGCTGCCTTTCCTGTGGCAGTTATAAAGTTTCATGGGAAGGTTGATGGTGTTAGTCAAACTACTGCTCAGTTACAGAGTAAGTTATAGTCTTTCATACCCTTTTAAAACTGATGCTGAAGCAAGAACTAGATGATCTTGGCTGGCTTCAGCCAATTGGTTATCAAATTGCAAGGTCCAGTTGGTACAAACCTTCCAGTCATTGTTCCTCTTCATTATCAGTGATGGCAGATCACTGGCTCTCTCTATGGTGGCTACAATTAACGCAAACCCTCATTGATTGAAGATGCTGGAGTACCACTTGGAATTCTGAAAAAAACAAATGACAACCAGCATTTGAACAATTCAATATCTATTATGCAGCAATCTTTGAAGTTTTATGGGGAACCAGTAGAATTTACAGCAGCTAAACAGATTTATCCAATCATAGAAACCCTACACTGCAGAAGAAGGCCATTCAGCCCATTACGTTTGTACTGACCACAATTGCATCCAAGCGCTATTCCCATAACCGCATGTATTTACACTGCTAATCCCCCTGACACTAAGGGGCAATTTAGCTTTGTCAATCAACCTAACCCGCACATCTTTGGACCATGGGAGGAAACTAGAACACCCAGAGGAAACCTACTCAAACATGGGGAGAATATGCAAATTCCACACAGACAGTGACCCAAGGCTGGAATTGAACCTGGGACTCAAACACTGTGAGCCAGCAGTGCTAACCACAGTGCCAACATGCCATCCAGTCAACAGTGATTTTCTTTCTCTCACAGAGACACCATCCACTAGATGCCAGGTGGAGAGGGAGGTCATGAATCACTCAGCTCTTTATGAAGATAGGCCAGAGGATGCAATACCAAAGGTATTGCTGCAAACAGCGACCATTGGTATGAAGACTGGTAGGACTGGAGCTGGATCTTTCCTGAAGGAAGAAATGAGGAAGAGGCCCTTGCAGAATTGAAAGGCCTGATTTAATTCCTGGCTCAGGTCACAGTCTGTGCGAAATCTGCATGGTCCCCCATGTCTGTGTGGGTTTCCTCCGGGTGCTCTGGTTTCCTCCCGTTGTCCGAAAGATGTGCTGGTAGGTGCATTGGCCATGCTAAATTTTCCCTCAGTGTACCCAAACAGGCATTGGAGTGTGGCGACTACGGGATTTTCACATTAATTTCATTGCAATGTTAATGTAAGCCTACATGTGACACCAGTAAATAAACTTTAAATAAATAAACTTTAAATTTTAACTGTTGGAGGATGAAGTCTGAGTGATTGGTCCATTACTCCAATCGATAGATGCGCTTTATGAAGTATCTGATGCCTTTTAAGAGATTTTTTTCTCATGACTCAGCAGCACTAGATCTTGTTCCAATTAACCTAGCAAAGTAGTGATTAGTCTATCATTCATTGTCCATGAATAGTTGTCCAAGGAGAATGCTTTGCCTGACTATATGTCAGAATTCCTAGATTCTGCCATGAGATGGTAGCAACTGTTTCCAGGGGTAAAAATCAGTTCAACTTCAGTCCCAGGGAGAAATATTCTTCTCTCTAGTACTGTAGGTTAGCACAAAAGCTGAGGCAGATCCTTCAGAACTTCTAATGCTTTACAACTCTGGACAGTCATTTTGTCTTCAAATGATTCATCTGCAGGAAATTTGTCTTCATTTTGTTGTAGAAAATCATCTCATTGCAGATGTCTTGACTTCATAGCCTCTGAAATCCTTCCCCTTACCCCTGGTGGAACATCCTCACACAGAGAAATGTGAAACTCTGCATCCACTGCCAACAGACAAGCAAACATTCCTTCCAGAGGGCTGGCACAGTTGTTAGCACTGCTGCCTCACAGTATCAGTGACCTGGGTTCAATTCTCAGTTTGGACCACTGTGCAGAGTTTGCACGTTCTCCCTGTGTCTGTATGGGTTTCCTCCCACTGTCTGAAAGATGTGCTGGATAGGTGCACCGACCATTGTAAATTCTCTTTCAGGATATCTGAACAGGCACTGGCGTACGGCAACTGGGGGATTTTCACAGAACTTCATTGCAGTGTTAATGTAAGCCTACTTGTGACATAAATGAAAGAAACTGAAAATATTACCAGGAAAGTCTGTGGAGGCAGAAGTCCCTTTATTTAAGGCTCTAACAGCACTACACAGAGTGCTCACAGACTATTCCCAGGGGTGTTAGAGGAACTGACACTCCCAATTAAGTACAAGGTAAGGACTCCCTGATTGGCCCAGCAACTGGATCCTTAATCAGGGAGTTCATGCTCTAATTGGCCAACCTCAATGGCCTGATTGAAATCATTACACAGTTCTTGAGAGCTTTGATAGAGGCTGCTGCTCCATTGAGATGAGTTCCAGATAAGCTGGATGGGGCATTGCCTTAATACTCGAGTGGCAGGAGATTAACCTAATGAAATGGGAAAACAGTTGAAGGATTCAAATAAAGTGAACTCAGAAGCTGGAAGAGAAAAGCCAAGGGTGTAGCACTGCGTAACAATCTCAGTAAAAAGTAGAGTTGCTCAGGAAGAAAATGTTATGCAGCATTAGTGCCTAAGGTGATATCAGGAGAAACAGAAAAAAGCCAGAAGCTAGGTACACAATATCTAAATATTGAAGAATTCACAACAAAATAGATGTAGTAATGGCACAGATAGAAATAAAGGGGTTTGATCTAATAGTCAGTACAGAGAAATGAAGCAGGATTTTGCGCCATGCTCACCCTAAGGCTAGAAAATCTCACCCGAGGTCAAAGAACCTTTGCTTGGTCCGTGTCCTGCCCACTACGGTTCCTATGGTGGTGGCATAGGAAAATTCCGATGGTGGTGATGGAATGATCCAGGTTGAAAATTAAATATTCCAGGATACTTGCAGAGATTGGAAAAGGGAGTGGCTTAGCCCTGATAATAAAGGATGGGATAAAGAAAGTAGTGAGAAAGGATCTTACTCAGAAAATCAAGATAATGGAATCAGTTTGTGGGGAGTTAAGGGTCAAAAAGGGGGAAAATGCTGGTAAGTAGTTTCTGATTCTTCTTTGGGCACTTATAGCCCAATACATGTATAAATCAGGAAATGAATTGTGCATATAATAATAATCATGGCAGACTTTATTCTTCATATGGGTTGGATAAATTAAATTTTCAGTAGAAATGTGAAGGATGAGTTCATGGATTATTTTCAAGATCAGTATGTTGAGCAACCAGGTAAGGAACAATTTCTTTTCGAGCTTGTTTTCACAATGAAAAAAGTTAATTCATAACTTTTCAGTAAAAGAGCATCTGGGAAAGAATGATCTTAATGTGATGAATGTTATATTATCTTTGACAATCATTTGGTTAAGTGTGAAACTGGGGTCTTAAATTTGAACAAAGTAAATTTGGAAGGTATCCACTCAAGTAGATTGGGCAACAAAATTAAAAGAAATGATGCGCTGTGGCAGAATGCAGAATTTGGCAAAGGATGACTATTGACAAAAAAGGAGAAAATTGGATATGAGAGTAAAGTAGCAAGTGACATAAAATCATATTATAAGGAAAAGATTAGAGACAGTAATTGTGTGTCCCTTATAGACAGGAACAAAAAAAATTATAGTAGAGAATAAGGAAATCACAGAGACAAATACTTTGTATCTGTCTTCAGACTAGCTGACAGAAAAAGTGTTTTGTAACTAACGCGAAACCACTAAGCAACTAGTGAAAATCGGAATGTAAGAAATTAACATCAGTAAAGAAATAGTACAGAAGAAATTATTAGAATTAAAAGGTCCTTAGGGCTGAATGGCGTGCCCCAGGGATTTAAAAGCAGCAGCTTCAGACAGGGCCAGGAGGATCATGGACCCTGATACTTTTCCTCTTTCCAAGCACCTTGAGTCCCCCTTTAATCCTCTCTCTCAATTAGGTATGGTATATTTTCCTCTTTCAAGATTCACCAGCCAATTCATCAATCACAGGTAAGTGCCAGTAAAATGACAATGTCCATTGTTGGCATTTGGTTACAGATATTATCCAATACGTATGCAGCCTGGGTCATTAATATTACAGATGCCAAAAATATAATGCAGTGTAGGTTTATCTGCCTCTATAGGTGATCTCACAGTGACTATTAAGCAAACCAGAGACTAAAAATGTTACTTTAGTAGCATTGTGTAATATTGTTAATTTGATAGGAAAAGGTTCCATTTGTTATTTATAACACTGTACAGTCAATAAATAACACTAGTTTTAGTGAGTGTCCCAGTCCTAAGTAACACTTTCTATACATTGCACCATATGAAGATGGTGGCAGTAAATTCATATTTGGGGAAAAGATTCAACACTTGCAACTCAGATTAACTGCAGAAAATCTTTTCTATTCTGCAAATAATTTAGGAGACTTTCTCCTGCCTAGATAGAATCATAGAACCCTACAGTGCAGATAGAGGCCCTTCGGCCCATTGAGTCTGCACCGACCACCATCCCACCCAGGCCCTACCCCCATATCCCAACAAATTTTACCCACTAATCTCTCTAACCTATGTATCTCAGGACACTAAGGGGCAATTTAGCATGGTCAATCAACCTAACCCGCACATCTTTGGAGGAAACCGGAGCACCCGGAGGAAACCCATGCTGATACGAGGAGAATGTGCAATGATGCATGATATTATTCAATATAATTATTTCATAGAAGGGATGGAATTGGATTCTATTTTATCAGTAATCTAACAGGGTAGAAAATACCAAGGTAGTAATCTGACAGGGCAATGAGGACACCATTGGAGCCCTCAGGTGTTGCTGTGTGACACACCTTTTAAGAGTGTAGAGAACAAAGATTTAATGGTTCACTAATTATATCTGTATTTGCTTGATCAAGTCAGAAGACTTAGACCATAAGATCATAAACCATAGAAACAGAATTAGGCCACTTGGCCCATCAAGTCTGCTCGGCCATTCAATCATGGCTGATATTTTTCACATCTCCATTCTTCTGCCTTTTCCCCATAACTGCTGATCCTCTTATTAATCAAGAACCTATCTATCTCTGTCCTTAAGGCACTCAATAGCTGGCCTCCATCGCCTTCTGCAGCAAAGAGTTCCACAGATTCACTACTCACTGACTGAAGAAATTCCACCTCACCTTTGATTTAAAGGATCATCCATTTAGTCTGAGGTTACAGTTCTAGTTTCTCCTATTAGTGGAAACATTCTCTCCACATCCACTCTATCCAGGCTTTGCAGTATCCTGTAAATTTCAATAAGAACCACGCACGCCCCCCCCATTGTTTTAAACTCCAACAAGTCTTCAATCGCTCCTCATACAACAAGCTCTTGATTCCAGAGATCATTCTTGTGAACATCATCTACACTCTTACCAAGGCCAGCACATCCTTCTTTAGGTACAGGGCCCAAAGCTGCTCACAATACTCCAAATGAGGTCTGCCCAGAACCTTATACTGTCTCAGAAGTATATCACTGCTCTTGTATTCTAGTCCTCTCGACATGAATGATAATATTACATTTGCCTTCCTAACTGCTGACTAAATCTGCATGTTAACCTTAAGAGAATCTTGAACAAGGATTCCCAATTCCCTTTGTGCTTCTGATTTCCTAAACATTTCCCCATTTAGAAAATGGTCAATGCCTCCATTCCTCCTTTCAAACTGCATGGCCTCACACTTTTCCACATTGTATTCCATCTGACACTTCTTCGCCCACTCTGTCCAAGTTTTGTAACCTCTTTGCTTCCTCAATATTAACTATCCCTATACATAGCTTTGTATCATCCACAAACTTAGCAACAGTGGTCTCAATTACTTCTTTCACATTGTTAATGTGTGTTGTGAAAAGTTGTGGTCCCAGCATCGACCCTTGAGGCACAGCACTAGTCATCAGCTAGTATCTTGAAAAATATCTCTTGATTCCTACTCTCTGTCTTCTGCCAGTCAGCCAATCCTCTATCCATACCAGGACCTTATCCTTAACACCATAGATTCTTAACTTATTTAACAGTCCCTGATGTGGTACGCTGTCAAAGGATTTCCGAAAATCTAAATAAATCACATCCACTGGTTCTTCTTTATCTAACTTCCTTGTTACCTCTTCAAAGAACTCTAACAGGTTTGTCAGACATAACCTCCACTTGACAAAGCCATGCTGACTCAGTCCTACTTTATCATGCACTTCCAAGTATTCCGCAATCTCATCTTTAATAATGGTCGCTAAAATCTTGTCAATGACCAAAATCAGGCTAACCAGTCTATAATTTCCCATCTGCTGCTTCTGTCCCTTCTTAAACAGTGGTGTTACATCAGCTACTTCTTAGTCCTCTGCGACCCTCCCTGCCTTCAGTGATTCCTGAAAGATCACCACTAATGCCTCCACAATTTCCTTAGCTATCTCTTTTGGAACCCTGGGGTACAGTCCATCCAATCCAGGTGATTTATCCACCTTAGACTTATCAGTTTCCCCAGACCCTTCCACTGCACTCACCTGTGCCGTCTGACTCTCTTGGAGCTCAGGCATCCCACTGGTGTCTTCCACCATGAAGACTGATACAAAACAACTATTCAGTTCCTCTGTCATTTTTTTGTTTCTTATTATTGCTTCTCCAGCCTCATTTTTCAGCGGCCCAATGTCTATTTTTGCCTCTCTCTTACCTTTGATATATTGGAAAAAAAACTCTTCCTATCTTCTTTTATATTACTAACTAGCCTACACTCATAGTTCATCTTCTCCCCTCTTATTGCTTTTTTAGTTGTCCTCTGCTCACTTTTAAAGGCTTCCCAATCCTTGGGCTTCCCACTAATCCTAGCCATTTCTGTGCTTTTTCTTTTGCTTTTATGCTGTCCTTCACTTCCCTTGTTCCTTTAACATGTTTCCTCCTCCTTGGGATGAATTTCTGTTATGCCTGCAGAATAACCCCCAAAAACTCCTGCCACTCTGTTCCACTGTATTCCCTGTCAGGCTGCCTTTCCAATCAACTCTGGCCAACTCTTGTCTCATGTTTTGGAGTTCTTTTTATTTAATTGTAATACCGTTACATCTGATTCCAGCTTCTCCCTCTCAAACTGCAGAGTAAATTCTGTCATATTATGGTCCCCAAGGGTTCCTTCACCTTAAGTTCCCTAATCAAGTCTACAATCAAAGCTTAAATATAAGAATTTCATTGTCAGAATTTTCAAAAGTAATAATTGTGAGTCAACACCATTCTTTGTATCATTCCCAATTTTTTCTTTCCTGATATTTATTTCGATGAGCACCAAAATTCTCAAGCTCTGGTACACAACACAGCATGTTGTGTCTGCTTTCAGGCATAACAGAAATTCAGATTGCTCTTCATATCAATACAGTTTTTAATTTTGTGGTACTAAACCTTAACACTCCCACCGCACCCAAGACAAACCCACTGCAGCCTCAACTTCCCCTCACCCCACCACAGCAATCTGCCTCACTCCTCAACACCTCACCTCCACTCACACAACATCAAAAGACCGTGCTGGTTAGGCACATTGACCGTGTTAAATTCTTCCTCAATGTACCCGAACAGACACCGGACTACGGCCACTAGGATATTTTTCAGAACAAGTTCATTGCAATGTTGGTGTAATTTGTGACAATAATGAAGAAATAAACCCCTCACAGCCATCCCCACAACCCAGAGCCTTCCTAAGGAGGATTCCTGGTGGATCCAATGGACTTAGATTTCTAAAAGTATCTGATAACACAGGGCAAAATTAGGACTCATGTGATTAAGGGAAATAGATTAGATATATTGAGAATTGGTTAATAGACAGAAAACAGAGTAGGAACAAACAAGTCACTTTCAGGTTGGCAAGCGGTGGGGTACAGCAAGGAACAGTAACTGGGCCTTACTTATTTATAAGCCATACTAAGGACTTCAACGAGATGACTAAGGGTAATGTTTAAAGTTTATTTATTAGTGCCACAAGTAGGCTTACATTAACATTGTAATGAAGTTACTATGAAAATCCCCTACTCATCTCAGTCCAGCACCTGTATGGGAACACTGAGGGAGAATTTAGCATGACCAATGCACCTAACCAGCATGTCTTTCGGACTGTGGGCAGAAATCAGAGCACCCAGGAGAAACCTGTATAAACATGGGGAGAACATGATGACTCCTCACAGGCAGTGACCCAAGCCGGTAATCGAACCCACGTCCCCGGCGCTGTGAGGTAGCAGTGCTAACCATTGTGCCACCGATGCTGCTTACTGACAAATACGTGGTAAGATGGAACAGTGAGCTGCAAAAGAGATTTAGACAGGATAAGTGAGTGGTCAAGAATATAGTAGGTGAAATATCAAGTAGAGAAATGTGAAGTAATCCACCTTGGTAGGAAATAAAGAAAAGCAGAATATTTTGTAAAGGACGGGAGACTGGGAAGTGTTGGCATTCAGAGTAACACGGGTGACCTTGTACAGGATTCACAGAAATTTAACATGCAGGTGCAACAAGCAATGAGGAAAGCAAATGGCATGTTGGCCTTTATTACATATGGATTGGAGAATAAGATTAAAGAAGTCTTACTGCAATTATACAGGGTCATGGTGAGATCACACCTGCAGTACCGTGTAGAGTTTTGGTCAGATACTTGCTTTAGAGAGAGCACAATAAAAATTCACTCTGCTGATTGCTGGGATGTGGGGATTTTCCCGTGAGGAGAGTTGCGTGAGCTGGGTCTATATTCTCCAGAGTTTAGAAAAAATTACAGGTGATCTAACTGAAATGTACAAAATTATCAGCAGGCTTCATCCAACTGGGAAAGCTAGAATTAAGTGTCACATCTCTGCACAATGAGTAGATCATTCCCGCTCACTGGATATTCAGCAAATGCCAATGTGATATCACGCCAATACCATTTACAATAGGTTCACTGAATCGTGAATCTGTTGTGGGGTGTCTCCCCAGCAAGGGCAGGGGGCGGCGGGTGTGGGGAGGGGATGTTGATGGGATGGCGGTAGTAAAAGTGAGTATAGCTCCCAGGAGAGGGACATGGTCAGGCAGTGGCCTGACAATACCCCCGGCACTGCCTCTTGACACAGGTTGGCACTGCCAGGTTGATACAATGCCAATGTGGTGATGCCAATTTGTTCCAAGGAGCAGGCCCCAGTGGGAGCCTCATGGTGGCGGGGGGGCGGCATTCATTCAGATATAGCCAAGCGTGAAGGCAATGGCCATTTGGGAGGGGAGGGAGATGTGGGGTGGTAGTACCATCTCTGATTGTGGGGTAGAGGAAAGAGAAATGCCGGATCCATTCAGGGGTCGTGAGGGAAACCCCTAAGGCCTCTACGGTGAGCTGGCAGGGAGATTTATTTCATAGAAATCATCAAAATGCTACAGTGCAGAAGGAGGCCATTTGGTCCATCGAGATTGCACCAACGACAATCCTACCCAGGTCCTATCCCATAATCCCACATATTTGCCCTGATAATTCCCCTAACCTACACATTCCGGGACACTAAGGGCAATTTAGCACAGCTAGTCAACCTAACCTGGGCTTGGGAGGAAACCGGAGACCCAGGGGAAATCTGTGCAGAAACGGGTCCTCTGCATGAAAGGTCCTACTTTGCCAGAGAGCTCTCACTGGTGTCCTTACCTATTCTTATCTCACAATTCACTGAAAGAAAGAGGTCCAGAATTCCACTATCATCTCTGTGAAGAAGTGTCTCCTGACATCACCTCTGAATGGTTTGCCTCTAATTTTAAGGTTATTCCCTCTTATTCACACTCTCCATCAGAGGAAGTAGTTTCCCTCCACATATCTTATCAAGTCCCTAACCATCTTAAGCATCTCAATTAGATTAACCCTTAATCGTCTATACGCAAGAGGATATAATCCTTGCCTGTGCAACTGTGCTCACAAATTTAATTGTTTCGTCCTTTCTCTGATTGTCCAGTTGGTTCAGTGCCTCCCACTCACTAATTCCCTTCTTCTCAATAAAATTGGATTGTAAATCAGCAGAAATGTTGCAATCACTGCTCTTCAATCACAGACATGGAGAACACAAACATTAATTGACTCTGAGAGTTGAGTTTTTTGAGGCTCTTCTGGTGCAAGTGTTGCCTAAATAAGGAAACCCTATCCCACCAAGTCTGAGGATATAATCAGATGGTGCTTTGCCAAGGCTCAGGAGGAGTGAATTGTTGACTTTGAGGCTCGGTGACTGATATCCCACCAGTTACTGACAGAAATGGGAAATGATTTTCTCAGTTTCCATTTTCATTGCTAAGGAAACCGTAAGGGGATTTGCTCTGTGCTCCTGTTAGAATCTGTTCTGGGCACAAAGCCAGACTCCACTGATCTGTGTGTGCCATCCTGCAACACAGACAACTAGGGCTACATCAAGCTCAGGAACCATGTTAATTTGAAAAGGAATTGCTCCATACAAGTTCCTCTTCCAGTTCTGGGGTGGCAAAGAAGCACAGTGGTTAGCATTGCTGCCTCACAGTACCAGGGACCTGGGTTTGATTTTTACCTTGGGAGGGCAGCACAGTGGCAAAGTAGTTAGTACTGCTGCCTCGCAACACTAGGGACCCATGTTTGACACCCAGCTCGGGTCATTGTCTGTGTGGAGTTTGTAAGTTCTCTCCATGTCTGCATGGGTTTCCTCCGGGTGTTCCCACAGTCTAAAAGATGTATTGGTTAGATGCATTGAGCCAAACAGGTGCCATGGTGTGGCAACTAGGATAATTTCACAGTAACTTCATTGCTGTGTTAACATAAGCCTGACTTGTGAACAATAAATAAAACTTTAAACTTTTATCTTTTAATACTGTCTGTACGGAATCTGCACATTCTCCCTGAGTCTGCATGGGTTTTCTCAGATGTTCCGGTTTCCTCCCACAGTCTGAAATTTGTGCTGGTTAGGTGCACCATAAATAAATAAATCCTTTGAAAAGAGTTACTAATTGATAACTTTCCACTTCCTTTAGGAAAAAGCCTATATTTTACCACATATCAATTAAAGAGCCAATTTTCCAAACCTGTTAAAATATCAATAGCTGAAACTGTAAGCATTGAAACCTTGTTTTCTGGTATAAATAAACATTGTGCAATTGACATCATAGATTAGACAGCCAGAGCTATCAATGAGATTTTTCAAAGGATTTTTGACACATCCTCTTGTCATTAGAGGGTTCATTGCTTCTTTACAATGTATAGGATTGGGGGAATGGACATGGAATTGCCATTGCTTGGCTTGTGATATGAGGGAACACGAGGGGTGGGTGTGAGGGCATAGGTTGTCATGGGGGACATGAAGCAGACCTTTGAACTTACATTTAAAAATATTCCCTCAGTCCATGAGTTGCTGTGACCCATGGCTCTGTGAAAAGCTGGCCGATTCCAGGGCCATTGCAAAGGACTAGAACACACCTACCTTGCAATGGAGCCGGCCAAGCCAGGAGAGCAGGGTGTAGAGTCACATCCCGAACCAACCCACACTCTTCAAAGTGAAAATCAGGGATCTCAGAAATTGGGCCAGCATGTTGGCTTTGTACTCTCCCCAGAGACAATGGCAGACAAATAGGGGTGGACAGAGACAGACGTATGAACAAATCACACAGACAGAGACTGGCCAAGGCAAGGAACAGAGTCAAAGACTGAGACAGGCAGAGACAGAAACAGGACATTAAGACAAAGACTATCATCCCTTCAATTTACAAAAGCAAAATACTCTTGATGCTGAAAAATGGAAATAAAGACAGAAAATGCTGGAAATAGTCAACAGTTCAAGCATCAGATGTGGAGACAGAGAGACAGAGTTAAAGTTTCCGGTCAGGTTTCACCAGAAACTATCACCCTAACCTGATTTCGAACACAAGCTTTGAGGTGCAAACCTAGTTCATACACATCCCTCTCTCTTCCCTTTGGTCATTCTATCTCCTCCTTGACGTTAAAATGTGGATAGAGCAAAAGATGAAAGGATAGATGAAGAAAAGGCCAATCAGTGAGTTTTGTGCATCAGGCTGATGATTTTTTGATGTTCCTTCGTATCAGCAGGTGAAACATTCAAAAGTGGGAGTGACACAGTGGTCAGCATTGCTGCCTTACAGCAATACTAACCATCAGCAATCGGTTGGACTTAAACCTGGTGTTGTCAGACTTCTTACTGTGCCTCACAGCGCCAGGGACTGAGTTCGATTCCTAGCTTGAGTCACTGTCTGTGTGGGTTTCTTCCAAGTGCTCCAGTTTCCTCTTACAATCCAAAGATGTGCAGGTTAGGTGGATTGGCCATGTTAAATTCTCCCCCAGTGTACCCAAACAGGCATCAGATTGTGGCGACCAGGGGATTTTCACAGTAACTTCATTGCCCTGTTAATGTAAGCCTTACTTGTAACTAACAAATAAATTTTCTCTTACAACCAAACCATAGGCCTGGGATGTTGTGGAAGGATCAGTGAGCAAGAGAGAAGGACAAACAATGTTGCAGAGGACAATGTAAGGCAGGTAATGTTCTCTGTTTTTGACTAACCCCTTCCCTTCAAGATTGATCCCTTAACATCCTATGAATAGATACCTAGCTCAGCACAACAATGTGTATCATCTTGGGTATCCCCCCAATCAGCTCAACCCCTCCTGCCTCCTAGTCCTATGTGACATTCCACAAAGAAGGAAGGAAGATTGCACCAAGAAAGCTCCTGGAGAAGGTTTACATCAACAAAAACCGGTCGCTACACGAGGATCTTACTAATCCATCTGCTGCTTGTCTCCCATCACACCAGCTTGTATGGTTAAGACCACCATGCCAAGGAACCAATATCCCATTAGAAACCACTTCCTCACACAGATCCTACAGCCTGTCCACCCGGCTTCAAGCTACCAACATTAGACACTCCTGAACCATTTCCATACTGGCCAAAGTCTTTGCGTAACAAATTAGCACAAGCGAGATTTTGCGGGGAACCCAGGTTGCAGCTGTGGTGCACCTCAATCAATGACTCACATCACTAAAGACTGTCCCTGGCTCAGAATTCCATTTAATCAGTGCCGAAGCTATTGCCTGGCTAGGTAATTACTACATTCATTAAAAATAAAAATCTTGCATTGGCCATAGATTTCATACAAAATAGCAGTGTTATTACTTTACACACTGTTCTCCTGTGTTGTTTTCTGGAGTTCTAGCTCCTCTCCACAGAGGTCTCTGGATGCGAAGCATGATTCAGATTGTGAAGAAATGTAACCTGCCCTTTAATACTAGTACAAATTGTCCATGTCACTGTGCACTCCTATAATGCAGCTGGATTAAGATCATGAGACAGTGTCCTTGCTGCAGTAATTTTCAGCTGTACTATCTTGTTTTGCTCCCTAATATATTGGAACAGTTACTGTTATTTACCAATTTCAGTAATGCACCAAGAGGTGATATCATTCAGTTGGTTCCTCTACTTAGAGCAATTGAGCTTAATCCAGGCTCAATGTGTTGATCTGATGACTGAACATTTTAAGTACAGACCCTGTTCTGAGTTCTCATTTATCTGACTTAGTGCAGCAGCTCATACTAGTTAGCCACAGGCAGATTTTCCTCTTCATTTGTACCAATAAAGTGGCCCCTTCCACATCCCCGATTTCCACCACTCCAACATTGGCTCCACCATTTCTTCAGCTCTAAGGCCTGGGATTGGTTTTCTTTATTCTTCTTTGTTCTTTGTTCTAGATACATACCTGAGGGAGAAAGGAATAGAAGATTGTGCTGATAAGGTTAGATGAATTTAGGTGGGAAGAGTTTCATATAGAGCATCAGCACCAGCATTAAGTAAACAGACTGAATGGTCTATTTCTATGCAGCACATATTATGTCATTCTATGTAATCTCATTCTGAACAAAATACGTGCTTGACTTTTAGTTTATTTTTTGTCATAAGTAAGCTTACACTAACAGTGCAATGAAGTTATTGCAAAAATCACATAGTCACCACATTCTGGCAATGCCTGTTCAGGTACATTAAGGGAGAATTTAGCACAGCTAATGCATCTAAACAGCATGTCTTTTATCTGTGGGAGGAAACTGGAGCACTCGGAGGAAACCCACGCGGACACGGGAGAATGTACAAACTCTGCACAGATAGTGAATCAAGTCAGGCATTGAACCCGGGTCCCTGGCACTTTGAGGTACCTCTGCTAACCACTGTGCCACCATGCTGCCTTATATCTAACACTTTAAAATAATTCTCATTGTATGGGAAAGGCTTGCTGGAAAAATGTCCTCACAGAAGATAGTTAACCTATTTTGTGTTGAACCTGTCATCACATACCAAGGAATGGGCCATTTCAGGGTCCCAACATTGCACTGCATCAGCATCAGTGACCTGACAATTTTTAATGGCAAATCAGGCTGTAATTAACCTGGAGCTGAATTTGAAGCTGAGTTAGTGGCACCAGAACAGTCTAGAAGCAGTGACCTCATGACAGAGGATGATTCTAAAAACATTATTGAGCTTGATGCTACCTGGAGGAATAGGGCAGTGAATCATCAAGAGGGTACTGACCTGGACAGACAGCCACGTGTGGCTCTAAAGTTTCTCAATGCCTACCCTGAGCCTGATGCAGCCTCTGAGAAGTATTGTCCTCCTCCCTCTATCTGGAAATATAAATCTTCCCAAGCAGAACAAGAGGGTACAAGTAGAGGTGGCCACGGAGGATAACAGCCAGGGAGTTATTCAGAGGACAAGGGTGCAACGCAGAAAGCACTTTAATGATAAGGACTGGAGAGTCAGATCTCTAACTCTGTCAACACCTGCATGCACGTGGTCTGATCAGACTGAGTGTCCAAAGATTTCTCTAACAAGTGACTGTTTGCATCTGAGATGTCAATGACTGTCACAATGGGACATGATTGAATATCACTGAGGAACACAGCATACCACAGCAGATCCGCAGACAACCACATAATGATCCAAATGCAAACATTCACCATCACAAAGACCTTGATAGCTGCTGGTAAGGAACTGCCATGGGAGTCACAAGACTTCAGGTCATTATGAACCAGAGCACAAATGTTTGAGAACCACTTCCTGGCCTGGCATAGTCTCTGGCAACACTGGCACTCTATCAGTTACAGATAGAAGACCTTTCAGAAATGCAGATACATCTTGGGTATCACCTCCTTCCCCTGGCAGCCCCTCACTTTGCTCCTCTGGCATCTACTGACCAGGAGGGTGCTTATGCTAAAGCTCCTCCCAGTTACTCTGTCCAATATCCCATCTCAACTCCAAATCCTACCGTTCATTGGTTCACCACGGTTTCACCAATCCAACTCTGATGCCCAAATGATGCCAGCAGTGTCATGTAGCTTTCAAGCATTCAATCACTCACTCCTCACAAATGCAGAACCCTCAGCACCAGCGACACATGGCATAGTAGTTAGCACTGCTGCCTCACAGCATCAGGGACCCTGGTTCAATTCCAGCTTTTTGTGTGAAGTTTAAATGTTCTCCCTGTGTTTGTGTAGGTTTCTTCTGGGTGCTCTGGTTTCCTCCCATAGGCCAAAATGTGCAAGTTATGTGAATTGGCCATATCAAATTATCCCTAATGTCCCAAGATGTTGTAGATGAGAGGATTAGTGGGGTAAGTGCATGGGGTAACAGGAATAGAGGGGGGGTGGGCTGGGATAAAATGCTCTGTTGGACAGTCAATAGACCAAATGGCCTCTTTCTGCACTACAGGAATTCTGTGCACTCTGGGCATTGTCACTTCCACCTTCTTCCGTCGGGAAAAAGATACAAAACTCTGAGGTCATGTATCAACTGACTCAAGAGTAGTCGGTTCTTCCCTGCTGCCATCAGGCTTTTGAATGGAGTTACCTTATGTTAAGTTGATCTTTCTCCACACCCTAGCTATGACTGTAACACTGCATTCTGCACTCTCTTGTTCCCTTCTTTATGAACACTACATTTTGTATAGCATGCAAGAAACAATACTTCTCACTGTATACCAACTAATATGTGTGACAATAATAAACAAATCAAATCAAATCTGTGATTCTATGACAGTGACCCTGTGACACTGGATGAACATCTGAACTTAAATCTCCCATTTCACACAACTATTGATCATTACATTCATTATGGTTCATTGTATTCCCCAACATGTTCCAGCCCCTGTTTATCCTGTGCTTCTAGTACACTGCTAATGAATTCTGCCCTGACTTTAACAAGCTGTTAATTAGAAGTGTGCAGATTTCCAGTTCATCTCTTCCACCATCCCTTTGAAAGTTGTAGCACATCCTGGACGTGTTGGAAGTGACACCTGCAAATTTCAATTTGTGCCCACACCTGACTTTGCCTCAATGGGCAATTCAAAATCCTGCCCCAGAAATACACAAACTCTGCTGACAGACTCAAAATGGTGGAATGGCAGTTGGATCCAGTAACGGAGAAAATTCAAAATATCCTTTAGAGATTTTGATCCGAAGGAGGTTCCAACTTCTCCAATTGCTGCACCGTAGCAGAGAGGCATCAGGCCTGAATTTCTGAGCCCAGTGCTAGTGAAAGGCACAGCTGGCAAAGGTGGAGTAATAAAAATCAGGGGCATATGAAGAGCAAGAATTGGAGGAGCCCAGACATCTCAGAGGGTGAAAGATTGGGCAAGGTTTCAGGAATGGCAGGTCTGATGTATAGGAGAGGGTAGGCTACGGGGCGATTTGAAAATAGAATCCCTACAGTGCAGAAGGAGGCCATTTGACCCATCAAGTCTGCACTGACCACAATCCCACCCAGGCCCTATCCCCGTAACGCCACATATTTAGAACATAGAACATAACAGCGCAGTACAGGCCCTTCGGCCCTCGATGTTGCGCCAACCAATGGAACCAATCTTATGACTCTCTAACCTAAACTATTCCAATGCTATCCATATGCCTATTCACTGACCATTTGAACGCCCTTAAACTTGGTATTTACCCTGCTATTCTCCCTAACATTATGGGGCAATTTACCATGGTCAATCAACCTAACCTGCACATCTTTGGACGGTGGGACAAAACTGAGGCAACTGGAGGAAACCCACGCAGACATGAGTAGAACGTGCAGACTTCATACAGACAGTCATCCAAGGCCAGAATTGAACCCTGGCGCTGTGAGGCAGCAGCGCTAACCACTGTGCCACCATGCCACTCCTGCAGAGTGGGAGTGAAGAGTGAGACATTTATAAAAGTGACACTGCCAGTTCCAAGAGTCAATTAAGCATGGCAAAGAAAACCAATGGGCTTTAGGAGCAATCTCTTGAGATACTTCTTTCATCCCACTTGGCTTTGTTTAAAGACAAGCAGCAAAACAGAGAGACAGGGTAAGGAGGGGAATATGCAGGCTACAGTTTGTAAACAGGTTTCTGATTCTAGTTCAAGGTGAAAGCCAGAATGTGAGACTCACACCTGTTTTAACATCATCAGATATGTGTCAAAAATGAACTTGAGCTTGTTGTAAATAAAAAGCTTCATTGCATAAGTGACTTACTTGTCAATTTCAGTGAGCTAACTAACCAGTAACCTGCATACAGGCACAGAATCAGGAGAGTAATGATCATAGTATTAAATGGAAATAAATTTTATCCCATACAATCAATCCAGTGATCCTTCCTTACCCAGTCACATGTAAAACATTCCTTCTATTCAAGGAGTTGTTGTAAAATATGCTTCCCACGGATTGAGCTTTACAAACTGCAATTGCTTAAGTGAGGGGTAAAGACCATGACAGTGTCAAAGTTGTTTTTTCGATTCCTTCGTGGGGCGTGAGCATCACTGGCAAGACCAGTGTTTATTGTTCATTCCCAGCTGCCATTCAGAAAGAGCTGGTAAGCTGCTTTAAACCGTTGCTGTGTATGTGGTGCAGGCATACTCACAGTGCTGTTATGGAGGGAGTTCCAGGATTTTGACCCAGTGTTAGTGAAGGAACAGTGATATTTTTCCAAGTCAAGATGGTGTTTAGAGCGGGAGTTTGCAGGTGGTGTTGCTCTCATGCATCTGCTGCCCTTGCCCTCCTAGATGATGGAGGTCACACATTTGGAAGATGCTGTTGAAAGCAGCTTGACGAGTTCATGCAATGTATTTCTGGCCACTGTGGCCAGAATTTTACCGGCACAATCCCAGGAGTAGGCTCAGCTCGGAGAACGGCATTCTCCGTTGGCTCAGGCGGGATCGTACAAACCTCTGGTGGACATGTTGGTAAAATTCCGCCCTGTGTGTTGGTGGTGGAGAGGGTGAATGATTAGGGTGATGGAAAGGTGACAAACAAATGAGTTACTTCCCTTAATGGGATTGAGATTCTTGATTGTTGTTGGAGCTGCACTCATTCAGGCAAATGGAGAGTTTTACATTACACTCCTGACTCATGCTTTGCAGATGGCAGACAGGCTTTGGGGAGTCAGGGATTGAGTTACTTGCTGCAGCATTTCCAGCCCTGACCCACCATTGTAATCCATTGGTCCAGTTCAGCCTGTGGTCAATGGTAAGTATTAGGATGTGGATGATGCGGGTCTCAGTGACGGGTGTAGAATAGACACAAGGGAGCAGATGCCAGAATGGTACAATAAAGCATTTGGACACTTGTGCACAGCAGAAATTGGTTGAATACGAGATTCTTTTAATATCCTGGCTCTGACAGTCAAGAAAGCAAGCATTAAGACTCTGCTTCATTGATACAGCATATTAACTCTAAAGCATAGCGCTTCAAAGAGCAACTATACGTACTTCGAAGTAAACTGTGGTGGACCCAAATGAACACTTTTATAATGGAGGCCTGCACGTTCAGACCTTCTAAATGAATTTTTATTTTTAATAGAGTTCCTAATTATGACTGTAGCAACATATTTTTAAAAAGCTGCTTAATTCTTACATGAGGGCTGTCATATAGGCCTTTACTGGAATACTGGGACAGGACTAGTGGCTCTTTGATAAAAGTGAGGTGCAAAAATGTATTGTACTTGCTTGTTTAGGGGCCACAATTGCTTCTATGAAGCATCAAACAATTTGTATAATAGAAATCATGCGTATGTAAAAGAATAACTTGGTGTGTTCACATCATTTGCTATTTTTTTTTATATTTCATTCTATATCTTCATACTTTATGAACTATTGCTATACGTTCCGGAGTTCTGCATTTCAGTTGTGTTTGTTTGGTTCAGATTAGCATGGTGCATCTGGAGGAGTGTGTGCTTGTGTGTGTGTTTCGAAGGAGCTGAAACACGAGAGATTGGGTGAGAAACGGTGTCTGGTACACTGCTTGCTCAGAAGGCACTGGCGGGTTGCAGAATGATATCCGTCAATTGATGAATTTCCAGTACAGTTAGACTTGTCAATATAGTATTTATGTAAAAGGTGATGGAGACCACTTTAGAGTCTTTTTTTCCCACCAGGATTTGGATATTTCCTCTTGGTGGATGGACTCTTCAACATTTCTACTAAAACACAGTGCATCTATAAACATAGACAGGGATCACGGGTAGAGGTGGGAACATCGGAGTGGCGGCGCGGGCTCGTTGGGCCGAAGGGCCTGTTTTCTGTGCTGTTTTGTTCTTTGTTTCTTTGATAATGCCATTGAACCCTGGCCTTTGCTGATATGACTCTCCACAGCTGTGAGTGTCAGTGTATGAATGTGTGAGTGTGCATATGTTAGTGTATGAATGTCTATTGAGTGTGATAATGTACAAGAGTATGTTTAATGAAGCATCAAGAAGGCATGCAGACAAATCTTTAATACCTTCTGACACTGCCAATCAAATTATCATTGCTCATTTGGACTGGGTGCTGAATGATGTTGGATGCGAAGCCCCAGCAACAAGTCAACTTGTTTTTCACCCACATCAGAATTTATTATCCATTTATTTTCTGCTGTATTATAGGTCACCAATTGACACACTGCCGGCATAGATCATCTTAACCCCTATTCTGTCCTGCTTCTGGTTAATAGCCTTACAACCAATTAAGGAAGTGATTTAGATAGTAGTGCTGTCATCTCTGAGTCAGAGGGTTACATGCTCACATGCCACTCCAGACCCTTAAGCACATAATCCAAACTGACACTTGCAGTCTCTCACTGAGGGAATACTTCACTGTCAGCAGAGCTGACTTTAGGATCAAACCAGACCCAGTCAACCCTCCCAAATGAATTCAATTATCCCAAGGTGTTATTTTGAGGAGAAAAGAATAACCTTTCTTCTTTTGGCTGAGCAAGCTCAAGGGGCTGAATGGCCTACTCTTGCTCTGAATTTGCACACTTAAACTATTGCTTTATTTCAGACATTGGGAGGAAGTTTCTGTTATGGAGACTACACCCAGTGCGATAGTCTGTGTCATTCCCGCTGGGCGAGATAGGTCAACACATACAATCTTCTACTTTTGATCTCAATTATATACCCACAAGGAACTCAACAAATTTTACAATGGAGGCAGGAAGCAAGTCCGTTACTAAATGAATTCAGAGGTCCTGGCACTATTTTTAATTGGCACCCTGATAGACATCACTTATTGCAAGCCAGGAGTTGTGGCCACAGCTCACACGGGAGAAGCAGGTAGATATGCTGGGACATATGATGGCACCTTTGGCATTGCCTTTCGCTTATCTCTATATTAGAATAAACACCAGCAATAGACTCTTAGCTGGAGCAATGCTCACCATTGTTGTGTTCCATATTCATTGGCCTCTTGACCTTACAGAGGCTCCAGCTGCCTCTTGCTGCTCAGATACTTGCTCCTCCTGGCACTGTGCCCTCCCTCTCCTCAACTGGATGTGAACCATTGCCAAGTCTGCCTCAGTCGATTTGTGAATGAGTCAATGAGTGACATATTAGGTCAGCACGTTCTTTACAGATTTCCCTTCATCTCAAAGTCGGCACTAAATCCTTCTGTCTATGCATGGCATCCGCACCCACTCAAGGTAAAGGACATCCTGGGAAACCAGAGATGGATGCTCCCTCTGTTCAGACAAGACGGTATAAGGAGATATTGCTCTTTGACCAGGGTAACAAGATCCATATGCAATAAACTTCATACAGATGCCTTACTGCTTATCACCACTACCCTCAAAACTCTACACTGATAACAGTGCCCACGGCAACATAGAAAGACTAACCATATAACCTCTTGACAGTCACAACCATTCGTCAGGAAGGATGGAGGCTTGGAGCTGCCAGTTGACTGCTTTCAACCAGCCATGTCTGTCGGAGACATTTACCTCTCTTCCTCGATCCCTTCATCACTCCATCTCACAGCACTGATAGGAGATGGCACAGAATGAGTGGCAGCCCCACATTTTGCTGGCACTGTACCTTCCTTTTCCTCAACTGGATGTGAACCATTGCAAGTCTGTGTGAATGAGTTGAAGTAACACATAAGGTTAGCATGTTCTTTATAGGTTTCCCTTCATCTCAAAGTCAGCACTAAATCCTTCTGTCTAGACATGGCATCCACACAGTGTTTGAGACACAAGTCAGAAGCAAAGCTGCCGCAATGCCACGTTCACCACTGAAAGGAGACCATAACGGAGCATCTTTGACATTCAGTTGCTGAGAATTATTAGGCTGGCCCTTTAGTCGGTCACTTGTGCTGACTTTGAACTCCACCCACCCAAAAAGCCCTCCTCCCGCTTTGAGAGATCTCATTGCCTGACAAACTGTGTGCTGGAGGTCAGTTTGGAAAAACTGTGAACATTACCTTTCAAACTCGCTTCACCATCTTCTCATTAGAACCATAAAAACTAGGAGCAGGAGGAGGCCATTCAGCCCCTCAAGCCCGTTCTGCCATTCAATAAAACCATGGCTGATCTCATCTTGGCCTCAGCCCCAGTCTTCTGCCTGTTTACTAGAGCCCTTCAAACCTTCATAAATGAAAAATCTATCCACCTGCTCCTCAAATTTACTCAACGTCCCGGCATCCACCACACTTTGGGATAATCTCTGTTTTAAATCTACCACCCCTTATCATAAAACTATGACCTCTTGTTCAAGATTGCCCCACAAGAAGAAACATCCTCTCTCCATCTATGTAAATCTTGTACACCTTCACCAAATTTCCCCTTATTCTTCTAAAATCCAGGGACCATAAGCTTGAATTGTTCAATCTCTCTTTCTAAGACAAACTCCTCATCTCTGGAATCACTCCAGTGAACCTCCTCTGAACCACCTCCAACACAACCAAATCCTTCCTCAAATAGGGGGACTAAAACTGTATACAATATTTTAAATGCGGAATTCACTAATACTTTGTACAATAGCAGCAACACTTCACTACTTTTATATTCTATTCCTTTAGCAGCAAATGCCAAGATTCCATTTCCCTCCCTTATTACCTGCTGTACCTGCATACTAGTTTTCTGTGATTCATGGACAAGAACACCCAGATCCCTATATACTGAAGCATAATGAAGTTTTTCAACATTTAGATCATAACTTGGTTTGCATTTTAACTACCAAAATGGATAACGTCACCGTTCTCCAGGTTAAACTCCATCTACTGCATTTTGCCCCATTCATTTCACCTACCCATATCCATTTGTAACATTCTTATTGAATTTTGAAACTTGCTATCCCACCTGTTTTAGTATCATTGGCAAATTTGGCTATGACACTAGTATTCTTGCACCAAGTCTTTAATGTAGATTATAAATAGTTGGGGCCCAAGGACCAAACCCTCTGACACCCCATTAGTTACATGTTGCCAACATGAGAAAGAGCCTTTATCCCAGCTCTCTGCTTCTTAATGATTAGCCAATCCTCTTTCCAAGATGATAAATTATCCCTCATCCCATGTAAAGTAACTTTGTGTCTTAACTTTTTGTGTTAACCATCTCCACCCTCCTTCTCACCCACCAACTTACCCAATGGCCCACCCAATATTACCATTCCTTTCCCCTCTGAAATCCTTAAATATTGATCCCTGTTATTATGGATCTAATCAAAGATCCACCTCCAAAGGTCTTGCCTCTTTGTCAGGGCTGATACCCATTACTGTCTCCAAGCCCATCCTTAACCTGCCCCTCCTACTACTTAAGCCACTTGTCTTGTCTCTCTCCATGATCCATCTGTTGGGACTTCCACCTACCAGACTCTCAAACTGGTTCTGCCACCCTACCACATGACACTGCTCCACTCTGACTGTGACTGACCCGTCCTATTACCTGAGTTCTCCTCCAGGATTCCAATGCCAAGCCACTGAGCCCCACCCTCAAGATATACCACCCCATTCTCTGAATTTTTCTGGTGTACCCTTCCCAAAACATTCCACCCCCCTCCCCCAACTCCGTACATCGCTTTCTCCATATCTTTTCCCCATAAGACAATCACTCAACAATCACCAGGCAAGACTGTTCTCTTCCTATTGGCAAGCACTTCAATCTCTGATCTTCAGGTAAGCATTCTCCAAGATGGCCTTCACGACATACAACACCGCAGAGTCGCTGAGCAGAAACTGATAGCCAAGTTCCACATACTCGAGGACGGCCTCAGCCGAGATCTTGGGTTTATGTCACAGTATCTGTAACCCCCATGACTTACCTGGGCTTGCAACATCTCACTTACTGTACTGTCTGGAGACAATACACATCTCTTTAACCTATGCTTAATGCTATCTCCACTCACATTGTCTGCATCTTGATTAGCTGTAAAGACTTGCATTCTAATCAGTGTTCTATAAACTGTGTGTACCGTTATATGCTCTGTTTGAAACCAGAACTCTCCATTCACCTGACAAAGGGGCAAACCCTGAAAGCTTGTGGATTTACTATCAAATAAACTTATTGAACTTTAACCTGGTATTGTGAGACTTCTTGCTGTGTTTACCCCAGTCCAATGCCAGCATCTCCACATCCTGTGTCTAACCCAGTGTTCGCCACCAGCACTGAGTAACGTTATGCCAAATCCACGAGAAGGAGAAAGAATGTAGCCCAATCCATCATGTAAACCAGTCTCCCATTCATTGACTCTGTCTACACTTCCTGTTGTCTCAGCAAAGCAGCCAGCATAATTAAAGACCCCATTCATTCTGGACATTCTCTCTTCCACCATCTTTCACAGGGAGAAAGATACAAAAGTCTGAGGTCACGTACCAAACAACTCAAGAACAACTTCTTCCCTTCAGACTTTTGAATGGAACGACCTCACATTAAGTTGATCCTTCTCTACACCCTAGCTATGACTGTAATACTACATTCTGAACTCTCTCATTTCCTTCTCTATGAACGGTGATCTGTATAGCGTGCAAGAAACAATACTTTTCAGTGTACACTAATATATGTGACAATAATAAATCAAACAGAAAAAAAGAAACATTGACTGAGTTCAAAGCTGCAGAATTGTGAAGCTCGCTAGGTACATGCTATTTATATACAGATGTAAAACTGATCATTCTTAATTCTCTTGTGGGGGAGGCTTTATTTTGGAATGGGAGCTTCATTCTGGCCTTGTGGCCTTCTATTTAACATGCATGAGATGCTAATACATGCAAATATGGCTCCTGCCTTGAGGTTTGGGAGGACTAAATTTGCATGTTACCGTTGGAAAACGGATTTGCCAAATTAAGTGTGCCCGCCCACCATGCCACTGACAGGAATGGAAAATTCTGCCCATACACTATAGGAGGGATTTTCCACACCCTCTGCAGCATGTTTGTGGAACCAAAGTGACTTGACCGTTGGGTAGGATCTTCCAGTCCCATCGCTATCATTGGGGTTTCCTGTTGTCCACACCCTCCACCAACAAGGAATCCATGTTGACAGTTCTGGTTGACAGGATAGGAAGATCCCACCAGCTGGAACGTCTGGAAAACCCACCCTCTGTATTTAAAACAGTGTGTCATGTGGTCCAAAAATAATATTCATGTCTCAGTTTTTCTGAAGGGTTTTCCCCTAGGCCAATTAACCCTGAAACATTATCTTTACAAAAAACCTGCTCATTGCTACTTGTAGGTAAATCGGCAGCCACCATTCCCACATTACAACAGTGATTACCCTTCAAAAGGATATACCTTCATTGGCTGCAAAATGCTTTGGGATACTCTGAAGATGAGATAGGCACTACATTAATGCAAATCTTTCTTTGTTCACTGAGACTTGGGAAAAGGTTCTCGACTGGGCATCAAAATGGAAACCAAAAGAAACCAACAATGGGAAGAAAATAAAATTGTCTCTCCTGGAAGAAAGTCCACTTGATCTAAGTTTTTAAACCATGAAGTGAATTAAAAATGGACATTGAGAGACTGTGCGCACAGAGTGAGGAGAAGTGTTAAGTAGACTAATTCTGGCAGAGTGGCTTCAATCCGCTGTTCTGTTGGATGTCAGTTGATGTATAAACTTACCCTAATCTGGGATCAGAGTAGTTGTCTTGCTTCAAGGCTAAGAGTGCCTAATGTAAAAAATTGAAATATAGGGAGTAGCAATTTTCCTGAAATATTCAGAGAATCCTGCAATCTTACAGCACTGCAGGAGTCAAATCATCCCAATGCCATGTGCTAGGTACCTAAAAGAGTCATTCGCTGTGTCTCATTCCCTACCTCACTCAAATATTTACTCTCAGTCATGCCTTTGTCATGTCTAGACAAATAATTCCACCACATGCTCTGGTCTTATCCTCAAACCTGAAGTCATCCAAAAGGCTACTGCCCGTATCTTAACCCCTACCATGTCTATGCAAGCTGGCCTACAATTAAAATTCTTATCATTGCTTTCAAAGGTAAGCATTGCTGCCTCACAGTGCCAGGAACTCAAGTTCAATTCCAGCCTTGAGTCACTGTCTGTGTGAAGTTCACATGTTCTCCCCATATCTACATAGGTTTCATCTGGGTGCTCTGGTTTCTTCCCACAGTCCAAAGATGTGTGGGTTAGGTGGATTGGCTGTGCTAAATTGTCCCTAAGTATCCAGGGGAATTAGCAGGGTAAATATGTGGGGTTATGGGAATAGAGACTGGGGTGAGATTGTTGCTGTTGTTGGTTCAGTGGGCTGAATGGCCTCTTTCTGCACTGTAGGATTCTACAATTCATTCTATGAAATCCTTCTGCTATCTTGCCCCTTCCTAACTCCATAATTTCCCCCAGCCTCACACATCTCAGACTGATATGCTGTCATCTAATTCTGTTCACTTGAGCAGCCTGATGTGAACTGCTCAGCACTGGTGGCCCTAAGCTTTGAAACTTTCTCCCTAAACCCCTCAACCTCCCTCTCCTTCTTTAAGATGCTCCTCTTTAACTAGGTCCTGGTCATTTGAATCAATATCTCCTCCTTATGTGACTTGGTTTCATATTTAGTTTCAGAATGTTCCTTCCTGTGAAACATCTTGGAGCATTTTGTTACATTTAAAATGTATAAGTAATTGTCATCCATTACGGGCTCTTTATTAATCTGTACATCTGTGTGAATGTTCCTTTCAAAGGCTAGTAAAGAATCTGTGTTCCAGGTCCAAAGAATCCTCTCTGCTTCTCCTTTCTGATAATCTTACATTTATGCCCTCTAGTTACCAACACATCAAACCGTATAAATAATTTATTCACCATATGAAAATCCTTCCTAATTTTGAACACCTCCAATTAATCGCTTTTTAACCATCTTTCTGCTAATGAAATGAGGCTATTCCTCTGATGCCTCCCCACAGTTTAAGCCTATCATTCCTACTCCACTCTATACTTTCTCCATGACTTGAAATCTTTCCTCTAATCCAGAACAGAACATGGCACAGTGCCTAGCACTGCTGCCTCACAGTGCCTAGCACTGCTGCCTCACAGTGCCAGGTATCTGGGTGTCATTCTCAGTTTGGATCACTGTCTGTGTGGAGTTTGCACATTCTCCTCGTATCTGTGCAGGTTTCCTCCGGATGCTCTGGTTTCCTTCCACAGTCCGAAAGATGTGCTATTAGATGCATTTGCCATGCTAAAGCCTCCCTCAATGGTGCCAGAGTTTTGCGACAAGAGTATTTTCACAGTAACTTCATTGCAGTGTTAATGTAAGCCGAGTTGTGACACTAATAAATAAACTTAAAAAATAATATTCAAACTCCAGCTAATCAATGATTTCTGTGTTATAAACATTACTTTTTGTATTCAAATATTATTATAAGAGTCATTTATAAAAATTAGGAGCCTGTTTTGCTACAGTCCTTTTAACTTGCTTTTTAAAAATCAGTGATCTTTTTCTCTGGGTCACGCGAGAGAGAAGGAAAAAGTTTTCACATTTACTTCCAGAATTTATTATCTCATCTTTCTCTTCATTGGATTTCACTCCACATCTACCAACCAGTTTTCCAAACCTATGTCCTCCTCACTTTCACAATTAACCACATTCCCAAATCTATATGTGAGGAGAGCAATAGTCTCAACACTGCCCTCTGGTGAATTGTTGCTATCCTTTCAGTTTGAAAAGCACCCCAAAGAGATAAAATGGTCAGATTCTGACTGAAGAAGAAGTGAAAGATTTGGAGATAGCCCAAACTGTGTGTATTCTTCCTTTTTTTTTTACCATTTCACCATGTAATAACCCAGGATGCCCAACTGGAAAGGAACAGCATTTGTTGTTAAACATAAAGTAAAGCCACTGCTCCGTGGTGTACATACATAAGTCCCAACTGGGATAACAGTTCTGCAGATCCTACCTAGTGCCATATAAAGGGCTCAGGTGATGAGTTCTAGTGGGGCAGGCCACTGCCTGTTACCATGGGAACTCATATTCAAGAGCCTGAAAGGCAGATCAATTAGAGACTCCCCATGTAATTCATGGAGGTTATCCCACACCGTTTAGACTGTTGGATCCTTTTGCATTAAAATGAATCCAGTAAGTACACAAAAAAGCCACAACCACCCTCCTTTTAAAAGTCATTGCACTCAAATAAGACATTTCTGGCCAGGTCAGTATTTATTGCTCATCCCTGAGAAGGTTGTAGTAGACCACCTTCTCGATTCACTGCAGTTCTTTTGATTTGATTTATATTGTCACATGTATTAGAATACAGTGAAAAGTACTATTTCTTGCACGCTATACAGACAAAGCATACCATATGTAGAGAATAAATTGAGAGAGTGCAGAATGTAGTGTTACAGTAATAGCTATGGTGTAGAGAAAGATCAACTTAATGCAAGGTAAGTCCATTCAAAAGTCTAATGGCAGCAGGGAAGAGGCTGTTCTTGGGTCGGTTCGTACGTGACCTCAGATGTTTGTATCTTGTGATTCTGCCCAGAAGTATTAGGTGCAGAGTTGTAGGATATTAGCCCAGTGATGATGAAATAATGGCATATCCAATGTGCTGCACTCCCTCAGTGCTGCACAGAAAATATGAGCCTAAGTTATTTGCTCAAGTAGGACTCAGTGTTACCCGTTGAGCCAAAGGAGCCATCATTTTGATCCCTCTAGTACATACAAGAGGAGAAAACTGAGGAGATAAGGAATTGGACAGATTAAAGACATTGGGTAATAATGAGTTAGAACAACTGATGTTGCAAGAAAGGTTCAGGACGAATTTACCCATCCTGCACCTCAGCATTAAACCGGGCCGGGAGCTGGATTGTCACCTTCCACAATTATCCTGGATTCTCCGGGAATTCTTCAACAAGCAAAATCCAAGAGAAATACCATGAGGAAGAAAGTAAAATAATGCTTTCTTCCATTCTGTTAAAACACAGTGAGCTGCAAGCCTTGTTGTTTCTTGCGGTGTTGGTCAGAGCTAGAGGCATACCAAGCTGTGAAACATCCAGAAAGGAGGTGCGCGTTAGATTGATTGGCCGTGCGAAATTGGCTCTTCGGGTCGGGGGATTAGTGGTGCAAATATTTGGGTTTACGGGGATAGGGCCTGGATGGAATTATTGTCAGTGAAAACTTGATGGGCCAAATGATCTCTTCTGCTCTGTCAGGATTCTATAATTCTATGAAAACCTGGTTCAATGATTTTTAAGCTTGCCGCAAATGATTTTTTGCTGGAGTTATTGCTTCTGGCAATTAGGGTGGGCTAGAAATTCAGCACCAATAGAATTCAGCACCAAAGCATTCAGTTCACCAACACAAACCTCTCCCCTGATATCTGGCTGTAGGTGTATGAGAAAGACATTGCTTACCTTGAAAACAAAGGCAGACGCTACATAGATGTATCATCCTGCCCTGCACCTCGGAAAGGTGTGGAGAAACCTGCCATTGAAAATAACAAATATGTTATCGGGGATTGCCACAACAAACAGCTGATCCTGCTGGACACACGGCCAGGCACGGCACACTGTTCTAACCTTACAAATTCTCAGGTGCCGTACTGAAGGAGCGAGGAACAGTAATATTAACTCATCATTGGATAGTCAGAAATAACCTCCAATACTGGACAGTGGCATATCACTTCTATTGTTGGACAGAACGTCATTTCCCACAGTACCAGGATATCTACCTCAAAAGGGGACAACACATTACCATCTTCAATACTGGACAGCTGAAAATTTCCTTCAGAGTCGGACTGTCAAATATCTCTTCGGTACTGGATCGTGAGATACCTCTGCCAATACTGGGCAATGGGGAATCTCCATTAGAACCAGATAGGAAAATATTATCTTCAGTTCTGGATGGTTGGAAATATCCTTCCACACTGAAAAGAGATATATTGCCTATGATTAAAGACAAAAAGATTGAACTTACTATGTAGTTCCTTTCACATCTTTGTATGTAGGCAAACTCTAATCCATAAACAGCCTTAACATAAATGGCCAGAAGAATGTCTTTGTTGATAAACATGATGTGAAAATGCCAGTGTTGTACTGGGGTGGGCACAGTAAGTAATCTCACAATACCAGGGTGAAGTCCAACAGGTTTATTTGGAATCACGAGCTTTTGGAGCATTGCTCCTTCATCAAGTGGGTATATTCCTCAAAGGTTAAAGAAGGAGAAGAGTCCAACTTGGAGTCTAGCTGGCATTTAACACTCACCTGATGAAGGAGCAGCACTCTGAAAATTCGCAATTCCAAATCAAGCTGCTGGACTTTAACCTGTTTTGTGAGACTTTGTACTTTGTTGATAAAGGGTTAAATGTTGTCTGGAACAACTGACTCTTCTTCAAATAACATCATCGATATTATACGTCTATCTCAACTGGCATACATAATCTCAGATTAACATCTTTTTGAAATATGACATGAATGCTATATGGCCTCTGTACTGTCCCTCTGAGAGTGGAACCACCCCACAGACTGCACCAGAACATCAGGCAGGACTTGACCCCAAAACCATATTCCCCAAAGATTAGAGAAGGAACAAGAGTCCAGTTTGGAGTCCACCTGGCATTTAACCAGAGTACTAGGACAGGGTTTCCCGCTGCCGACCCAGCTTCCATCACCTGACCTGTTGAGATACTGCTTTCTAAGGTCACCTGGAGCTAAGCAGGAGGAATTCCAGCCCCAGACTGTCCATTACAATATCAGACTCGCATCAATTGACTCTGACTACATGGCAAAGCAGCCAACATAATTAAGGACTCTACACACCCTGGACATTTTCTTTTCCACCTTCTTCGATCAGGAAAAAGATACAAAAGTCTGAGGTCATATACCAACTGACTCAAGAGCAGCTTCTTCCCTGCTGCCATCAGACTGTTGAATGGACCTACCTTGTGTTAAGTTGATCTTTATCTACATCCTGCACTCTCTCATTTCCTTGTCTATGAATGGCATAGTCTGTATAGTGCGCAAGAAACAATACTTTTCACTGTATGCTAATACATGTGACAATAATAAATCAAATCAAATCAAAAAATCAAATGAGGAAATGCTACTTAGTTGGTTTGCAGGGCAGCAGGGACCCGGGTTCAATTCCCGGCTTGGGTCACTGACTGTATTGAATTTGCACATTTATCCCATGGTGTTTCCTCCAGGTGCTCTGGTTTCCTCCCACAGTCAGAAAAATGAGCTGGTTAGGTGCATTGGTCATGCTAAATTCTCCTTCAGTGAGTCCAAACAGGTGCTGAAGTGTGGCGACTAGAGAGTTTTCACAGTAATTTTATTACAGTGTTCATGTAAGCCTACTTGTGACACTAATAACTAAACTTAATAACTTAAACAAGATCTTGAATCCAGTCCCAATCTGCCCACTCAGAAGTCTTTAAATAAATCCCATTGTGCTACTGAATGTAAAACAGGGTGTTCTCTCTGTTGCCCTGGCCAATTAACATCACTGAAATATATTATCCAGTGATTTTCACATGTTCTTTGGGGGAGCTTGCTGTGTGCAAATTGGGTGTTGCTTTTTATACCTGACAACGCTACAAGAAAAAAGACTTTTGTTAATTGTGCTACCTTGCTTCAGCTCTGTAGAAGGAATTGTAGAGTTAATGTGTTAATGCTTCACATTAACTCTGTAGAGTTAATGTGAAGCATTAACTCTGTTCCTCTCTCCACAGATGCTGTCAAGACCTGCTGAGTTCATTCAGCATTTTCTGTTTTTATCTCAGATTTCTAGAATCAGCAGTATATTGCTTGTACTCATTGACTCGGGAACATTTTGTGATTTCCCAGGGAGATGGAAGCTTCAGTATAAATGCTAGCCTTTCTCTAGACCCTGCACAGGTTGTAGTTAAGCTGCCAGAGAAGAAGTATTAATTGGAGGGGAATCTGGTATCTCCTACATTAAATTCTGACAACCCTAGAGGTTCAGGATTCTCGCCATTTAATTACATAGAAAGACTTGTATTTATATAGCACCTTTCCTGACCTCAGGACATCCCAAAGTGCTTCACTGCCATTGAGCTACTTTTAAAATGTGTTCCCCATAGGGAATAAGGCAGTCAATTTGTATACAGTGTGCTCCATCAGACAGCACTGTGACCCAATTTAGATGTCTTTGAGGACAGGACAAGGCATCAACATTTTTTCAAAATAATGCTATGGGATCTTCTACATTCACCTTGAAAGCAGACAGGTCACAATGGCTTAACATCCCACCCACTAAACCCCAGTGCGGATCTGTACGAAGCCCTGTGTCCAACACAGGGTGGTTTAGGAATCATTAGCTACCGCTAGTGGCTGAAATACAGACCTGCATGAGATAATCCTGGCTGCAAACATGGATGTTTTCTTCCAATAGATACAGATATGCTAGATTTAAAACACATATAAACCACACTGATAGAACATACACTGCACAAAACCACAAATGTACACATACACACAATGCACAAGCATATATTACTCACAGGACTAAGTCACATTCCTGGTATACACAATTCATAGAATTCTACAATGCTGAAGGAGGTCATTTGACCCATCAAGTCTGCATTGACCACAATCCCATCCAAACTCCATTGTCATAACCCCATGCATTTATCCTAGCTATTCCCCTGACATTAAGGGGCAATTTAGCATGGCCAATTCACCTAACTCGTACACCGTTGGGGTGGGAGAGAAAACCAGAGCACTCGGAGGCAACCCACACAGACACGAGGAGAATGTGCAAACTCCACGCAGACAGACACCTAAGCTGGGAATCGAACCCACATCCCCGGCACTGTGAGGTAGCAGGACTAACCACTGTGCCACCCTGTCGGCCACCCCTCCACCCCAATAATTCCCTTAATCGTCTCTCACAGATGAGCACACTTTCACTCATTCATCCTCCCCCCTCAATCTTTCCTTTCCCCACCAACACTTTCACACACCACCTAAATTTCCTACTCCCTCTCTGCATCCTCCATCTTTTCCATTTCCCCAATACCCTTTTCCTAATCATTTCCTTCCTTCCTTTTCCACTCTGCATCCTTTTCTCCTCTCCCACCCTCCATCTTCTCCCATCAGGAAAAGGATACAGAAGTCTGAATCATGTACTAACCAACTCAAGAACAGCTTCTTATCTGCTGTCCTCAGACTTTTGAATGGACCTACCTCGCATTAAATTGGTCTTTCTCTACACCCGAGCTATGACTGTAATATTACATTCTGCATTCTCTCCTCTCCTTCTCTATGAACAGTATGCTTTGGCTGTATCTCACGCGAGAAACAATATTTTTCACTGAATTCTAATACATGTGACAATAATAAATCAAACTAAAATCATCCATTACTCTGTCCCCACCCGCCATTCCCCTACAACCACCCCACTCCCACCCCACCACACACACAGACACATACACACACACACACACACACACACACATCACCCTCCTCCCCCCACCACCCACCCCCACTGCCACCATACACACAGCTCAACACGACTGATTACATTGTAGAGGGGGTGAGCTCTGAGGAGTGACCAGGGTGAGTTCTGCAGCATTGGAGATGTTCATTGAGGGCTGGAAAATATTAAATAGTTTGTGGGATATTACTGTAAGGAAGGAGGGCCAAATTAGTTTAAAAAACATCAGCCAGTTCCTCCTGAGCCCTTCCAATCAGCACATTCATCATGCAGCAGTCACAAGCAATGGTCCAGTCAAATCTTTAAAGATTTCATTAGCCTGGGGAGAACTGAGAAAGCAGCAGCCCTGACAAAATGGGCTTTCTGACCTCCCTCACCCCTGACCTTTGAACTGATGATCCTACAAATCCCACTGCACTGTTTACAGAGGCAGGGTGAGGGGTGAACTTTGACTTTTAGGGATTTTTTAATGCCAGCACTAGTAACAAATTCATTGGAGCAGAAAGCAGAGATCCCTGGGTGGAATCTGATACTGGCGAGTTACTAAGCTACGCTGAGTAATAAAGATTAACACTGGCTCATAGTCAGGAAGCTGGCAATTGCTGAGAATTTGACAGGAGATCATTCGGCCCATTATGCCTGTGCTAGCATGGAGTTTTTCAATTCATCTCCAGCTTTTTCATATTTTAATGTTTCCTCATATCCAGTTTCCTTTGAAAAGTTACTATTGAATCTATCCACCACCCCTTTAGGCCAGGACTTTCAGTTCAGTATCATTCAAATCTTAAAATAAATCTTCCTCATCTCCCCTTCCAGTGCTGTTGCGAATGAAGTTAAATCAACTACGTTGGGTACTAACCTTCCTGTCGGTGTGAATGGTTTACCCTCATCCACTGACCACTACCAACTGACCACTGATTGCTGTCACTAATTCCCCACTCACCACTAACCACTGACCACTCCCATCATCACTCCCACCGACCATTCCCATGATCACTCCCACAGACCACCCCCACTGACCTCTCCCACTGACCACCGACCACTCCCACCTTAACTCCCACAGACCACTTCCACTGACCTCTCCCACTGACCACCGACCACTCCCGCTGACCTCTCCCACTGACCACACCCATGATCGCTCCCACTGACCACTCCCATGATCAGTCCCACTGACCACCCCCACTGACCATTGACCACTGATCATTCCTATCGATCATTAACCATTCCCACTGATGCTGACTACTCCCACCAACCACTCTGACTGGCCTCTCCCACTGACCACTCCGACTGATTACTGACCACTCCTATTGACCATTCCCACCAAACATTAATCACCTTCACTGACCACTGACTGCCCCCACCAACCACTCTCACTGACCTCTCCCACTGACCACTCCCACAGACCACAAACCACATCCCACTGACCACAAACCAAATTCCACTGACTACAAACCACTCCCACTGACCACTCCCACTGACCACAAACCACTCCCACTGGCCGCTCCCACCAATCATTAATCACTTTCACTGACCACCGACTGCTTCCGCCAACCACTCCCACTGACCTCTCCCATTGACCACTCCCACTGACCTCTCCCACTGACCCCACTCCCACTGACCTTTCCCACTGACCATTTCCACCAACCATTAACCGCTCCCACTCAGTATTCCATCAAGTATTAACCACTCCCACTGACAACTGACCACGCCCACTGACCATACCCACCAATCTGTCCCACTCCTCACTGACCACTCCCCACTGACTTCTCCCACCAACCACTCCTACCATCCACTCAAACTGACCACTAAACACTCCTCACTGACCACTCCACTGACTGTTCCCAACTGACCACTCCCACTGAGCAATCCCACCAATCATTAACCACTCCCATTGACCACTCCTCGCTAACCACTTCACTGACCACTCCCAACTGAACACCCTTCACTGACCACTTATCACTTACACTCTCTACTGACCACTCCACTGACCACTCCCAACTGAACACTCTTCACTGACCATTTATCACTTACACTCTCTACTGACCACTCCTTACTGACCACGCCTCACTGACCACTTCTCACTAACCACTCTGCCCTGACCATTCCGCGCTGCCCACTTCTCAATGACCATCATCACTTAAACTCCATATTAATCATTCCGCACTAATCACTCTCACTGATGAATCACCACTGACCATTCTCATTGACTACTTCTCAGTAACAGCTCTGCACTGACCATTCCTCATTGGCAATTCACTACTGACCACTCCCACTGACCACTCTCCACTGACTACTACTCACACCCTCTCCTCTCTGAAAACTCTCCACTGCCCACTCCCTCTCCTCTCTGAATACTCCCTACTGACCACTGCCCACTCTCTCTCCTCTGTGAACACTCCCCACTGCCCACTGCAATGAGCTCCAGGCTGTAAATGTGCAGGAACAATGGATTGACTTTAGTGTTTGAAATCACCGAGCCTCTCGAACTCTCACTATTCTCCATTCATTCACCAATTGAACCATTTAAAACAAAATGGGTAATGGTAGACTTCTCCAAGCTGTGAGCTTCCTGCTTGCTGTTATGAAATGGCACCTCGACTGCTCTATGATATTGCTCAGTTCTGTCAGGCGTTGTGATAATGGAATTTTAGAATTGCTAAAGACACAAATGAACCTTGTTGTGTGCAATCCTACATTTTACTTGACTTCCTGAAGTCATCAGCAAGCTCTTCCATTTAGCTGCTCCTTAAAATTCATTCCCATTCATCGTCTAATACATGCATTTCAATCCTGCGATCGATGGCCAAAGCTGCCCTCATTCACATCAATTCCAGATCCTAATTGATAAAAGAAAGAGGAATTGACTGCTGGAGAGGGAGTCACTGTGAGTGAGGAGTATAGACAGCAGCCCTCAGGGAAGGAGAGAGAAAGGTGGCTGCAAGTTTTACTCTCACCTCCAGCGCTCTGGCTGAGAGAAAGAAATTCTCCCCCTTTTTTTTGCCTTGTGTATCCCTAATTACCAACAGGCTAGGAAAAAGAAATAGAATCAGAAAGATATTCCTTACTGCTGATCCTCCGATCCCAGCTGAGTGCCCAGCACCTGGAGGTGAGACGCTGAGAAATAATCAATATGGCCGTTCACAGCCAGCCCGATGGTCAGTAATATCGTCACACACATTTAGAATAACGCACACACTGCAAGCTTCACACCAGCACCTTGCAATTGTGTATGTGAGACTTGTTGGGGGGTGGGGGGCAGGGGGGGGGGTGATGTGGCGAAGTAGCTGGGGATATAGATGGGAAGGGGGGGGGGAATGACAAGGAGGAGGTGGGGAAAGCGGAACTGAGTGTGTGAGGAGACAGCGATTCCTTTTAGTCTGCAGCGTCAAGAGGCAGTGTGTTGAAGTTTATTAAATCATATGTGTGCAGAATGAAACAGTGAAGGGACGCAAAGCCAATTTCCCTCATTCTCTAGCGAGAGGCCGTTAAAAGGCTCCGGAACCCACGCGGAGGCTCTAATCAAGGCCAGCATCTCAGCAATGTGTACAAATTAAATGGGACCTGGATTGGCGCTGGTCAGTTTTTTTTTTGCTGAATGACCTCCTACAGACAGCACTGCAGATGTGCTGTGCTGTATGATAAGCATCAGTGATTGATAGAAAGGAAGGGGGATGGGATCGAGACTACACACATAAAAATATGTGGAGCTGGAGATTTTGCTGCTAAGGTGTGAGCATCTTAAAGGGGCAGCATTTACACTTTGACGCAAAAGTCTTACTGAAATGCATCGCAGATACCAAACCGACAACCAACACCGCACAGATATTCTTCGATGAATGGAACACATTGATCCAAATTCATCTTAATCCTCTTCCGCAAGGAAGTGAAACAGCGCAGGATTATCTGGGAGTATTGGTCGATGATGGGTGTTCTCTGAATATCAGTAATGGAACAGGAGGGAATCTATGGGTCAGTGCTTATAGTGACGGGGCGACGGGAAGTTGATGGGTCAGTTGTCCTCTTCCCTTCCATGTCTCCAGTATCACAAGGAGCAGCTCATATCTTCGCAAATTTTTATCCCCAAATGACCACGTTCTTTCCTGCTTCCGTAACAAAGTCTCACTTCACACGACCAGCGCTTTCCCAATTCTCAAACTCCCAAAGAGGAGAATTGACTAGGTACAACTGGGGTGGGATCCCATACTCCCGTTAAACACAACACCTCACTGGATGTCAACCAGGAGAACTCTAATCTCTACCTGGAGTGGGACTTGAACCCACAAACTCTGACTCAGTGGTAAGAATGCTAATCCTGAAGCAAAGCTCACTGACCTCTTATCCAGTTTAATAGGCATTTTTAACACACCCTCAGGTAAAAGTTCAGGTCAGTCAGTGCAAGGTAGTCAGTACCAACTCAACACAGTGATGTTGCCCCTGCGTCAATCATCCTCCCTGGGAGTTTGCCCTCCTTATTCCTGAAAACTTGTCCAGCTCTACATCTTTCTGAAATCTCAGCACTCCTGCAATCTTGCGCATCTTTGATTTTAATTGCCTCACCCTTTGCAGACTTTCACTGCCTGCATCACAAGCTCTGAAATTCCCTCCCTAAACCATTCCCCTGCTAACTTTCTGCTTTTGAGACACTTTGCAGACTGGAGAAGGAGGTACCCCCATTTTGAGTTCCTGCTACAGAGTGAGAATGCACGCATGACAAAATCACTGGACATGAAAGCCATAGCAAGCCACGGGACAGTAAGTCCAGAATAATCAAAGTCAACATGGACCAGAATGTAATTCTCTTAAAGGTCGAGGGTTAGGTTGTTAATTAAACTGTTACATTTAAAGAGGTGAAGTGAATTGAGAGAAATAGGTTAAAGGAGAATGTTTGGCCACATCTCAGCCGCAATGGAACACCTTTAAAGAAGTAAGGATATATTGGATAAGTATCTGGCTATGATCAGGAAGCTGAGTCTAAACCAACATGACACCAAGTTTTTGATTTGATTTGATTTATTATTGTCACATGTATTAGTATATAGTGAAAAGTATTGTTTCTATACAACAACACGATACAAACAAAGCATACCGTTCATAGTGAAGGAGAGGAAAGAGTGCAGAATTTAATGTTACAGTCATAGCGAGGGAGTAAAGAAAGATCAATTTAATGCAAAGCAGGGAAGAAACTGTTCTTGAGTCGGTTGGCATGTGACCTCAGAGTTTTGTATCTTTTTCCCAGTGGTAGAAGGTGGAAGAGAGAATGTCCAGGGTGCATTAGCAAAGAAATTAGAACTGCAATAATGAGAGAAAAATAACACTTGCAACCTGTGAGGAGAAATGCAAGGATGACTGGGATGGGCTTGCAAAAGTACTGACATAGGGTGATGAGAAGGACAAAGCAAACATCAAAATAAAGGATTGGAATATAATTTTTCCCAGCAGGATATGAACTGTCAGAGTATTAAAAGATGCAAATAAAACTGAGGATAAACATAAGATTGTCGATATTCTACATTGTGACTCCAAGTACTCAGCTGGGAAGTCTTGCCTTATTGCCCTCAGCAAAATTCAGAAACTCGATATATAAATGAGATGGAATTCCTGGACAAGCCTGGAAGGGCTCAAAACCAATAAACCCCCCAGGCAAGAAACCAGTGCAAAGATGTCGGAAAGATTGGCAATCATTATTAAACAATCATTGGACCCAGCAAGGGAAACAGATTTGTGTGATAGCGTTATTCAAAAAAGGTAACAAGACAGACACAGGCACCTACAAACCCAAACAGTCTAACTCACATTCTGTGAGAAATAATGGAATTGACAGCCTAAAGAATTGCATAAGGATTATCTGCCGTGATTTAGAAGGGAATTTGGAGATGGTTCTCACTGTAACTGGAATAAAAGAAAATTTCTGTGGAATCTGGAATCTAAAAAAAACTGTGGAAAATCTCAGCAGGTCTGACAGCATCTGTGGAGAGATAATAAAGCAAACATTTCAAGTCGGGGTCCTTCTAGATAGCAGATTTGAGAGAATTGTTGTTGAAGAGTTGCTGCAGTACATTCTTTAGTTAGTGCGTACATTGCAGCCACTGTGTGTTGAAGTGCACAGCGGCACAGTGGTTAGCACTGCTGCCTCACAGCGCCAAGGATCCGGGTTCAACTCCAACTATGTGTGTGTGGAGTTTGCACGTTCTCCCCGTGTCTGCGTGGGTTTCCTTTGGATGCACCGGTGCAGAAGCTAAATTTGTCTCTTAGTATTAGAGGATTAGAAGGGTAAATACATGGAATTACAGGGACAGGGCCTGGGTGGGATTATGGTTGGTGCAGACTCAATGGGCCTCCTTCTGCATTGTTGGGATTCTGTGAGTCTTGATGACTTGCTATCTTGCTAAAATGAGATGAGAAGAATTACCTCTCACAGAGGGTGGCGAATTTGTAGAAGTCACTCTATAATGCGGTGGAGTCTGAATCATTGAATAGTTTCAAGAAGGAGGTAGATATATTTCTAATAAAAATGGGTTAGGCGAAAATGGGGAACTGGCAGGGAGGGGGGTTGGAGGCCTGGGGGGGATCAGCAATGATCAAATTGAATGGCGGAGCAGGTTCAAAGGGCTGAATTCGGCTACTTCAGTTCCTCGTTCCTATGTTCTATGTTCCAGTCCTGTACATAGTAAAGATTGCAGACTTTCCCTTTATTGAGAGGCAGCACACAAAAGCAACAGTCAAAGGACAGAGAGGATTTAAAAAAAAAGCTTCTTCATCCATTAATTATTCCCCATCTGGTAGTTCTCCCAAATCTCAGAGGCCTTCAAATCCTTTGAAATATAGATTTGGATCCCTACGTTGAATTGGGTCTTTCTCCCCTTCCCCCTTCTCCTGGGGGAAGCACATCTCATTAATTTAAAAGTTTGAAAGGTATCAGTGCCAGTAATCCTCAGGAGAGCTGATGTGTTGAAAATGTAATCAGTGAGGTAGTTATTGATACATGTATTGATTATTCTGTGAACAGTCCATTGCTCATTCCGTGGAGGAGATGTTGATAGATAATTAGTGATTGACTCTGACAATTGTCGTTTAATGATTCTTTTTCTTTCCAGCTTTTATATGATTTCTCAAATTTGGGTGAATGTTTGGTCAACGTTTTAAGTCATCAATAAATGATAGTTAGATCTATTCTTCCAAGCCCTCTATCCTGGGAGAGAAGATATATCTGGCATTGAAAGCCCAGACTCTTTCCTGTGGCAGATTCAATATTTGGTCGGATGCCAGTTTCAGGGGGGACACTCTACTTCAGACTACACACTGCGTTCAATGGACTGGTTGGAATCACTGGAGGACGAAGCCTGACATGGTTCAGAGGGTAACAACCTCATTCCTCAGTCAGCATCTTCAAACCAATTTTGGCCTCGGGCCACTGTCTGCATGGAGTTTGTATGTTCTTCCTGTGTCTGCATGAGTTTCCTCCAGGTGCTCTGGTTTCCTTCCATTCTCCAAAGATGTGTAGGATAGATGCATTGGCCAGGCTAAATTTCCCCTTAGTGCCAAGGGGAGTAGCAGGGTAAATATATGAGTTTATGGGGATAGGGTTGGATTGTTGTTAGTGCAGGGTCGACGGGCCGAACAGACTATTTCTGCAGTGTAGGAATTCTATGATTTTGGAGGAAGGAATTCTCATTGATAAAGGTCTGGTTACTCAGGTGAGAGGCTAAGCTGAGTCCCCATCTTCTCCCTCAAGTGGATGGAGGAGATTCCAATTTTGTGGTCGGTATTTTTCCTTCAACCCAATACAATTGAAACAGATAGCTCAGTAATTCTCACATTGTTGTTTGTGGGATCTTGCTTTGGACATGTCGCCTTCTCCATTTCCTCCATCACACATTGGGACATCCTGATGTTGAGGAAGATGCTTTAAAAATGTAAAACTTTCCATTGTGTAGAATTAGATAGGATAGGAAAGACCACTCGGCCCAACTGGCTCATTCTGTTGCTTCTGCTCAACTCAAGCATGCAAGGTTATAGACCAAGTGCTGGAAAATGAGATTAAAATAGTTAGGTGCCTGCTGTCAACATAGACTCAATGGCCAAATGGCTTTTCTTTGTGCTGTAAAACAGTGTGGCTGGGATTTTATGACCTCGCTTGGCCGAGGCTCATAAAACTCCATCCGGAGTCAACGGAGAATTCCAATCTGCGAGCCTCATGCCTAGTTAATCATAATCATTGGCCAATAAAATTCCAGCCAATGACTATGATTCTATGACAAGTACCTCGCACCCAGGTTCATGTAACACCATCAACATACCTTTCTATACCTTTTTCCTTCCCTTTAAATGTATGGATGTTGTTGCCTTAACCACTCTATGTAGTATTGAGTTTCACACTCTTACCACTCTCTGAGTAAGAAAGTTTCTCTTGAGCTTCAGTGAATCGAATTCCAGGAAAAGGTTTATTAAAGGGAGGCGATAGCATAGTGAAATCATTGCTAGAATATTAATCCAGAAATTCAGCTAATGTTCTGGGGACCCAGGTTTGAATCCCACCACAGCAGATGGTGGAATTTGAATTCAATAAAAAATATCTGGAATTAAGAATGTACTGATGACCCACAAAACCATTGTCAATTGTCAGAAAAACACATCTAATTCACTAATGTCCTTTAGGGAAGGAAATCTATCATCCTTACCTGGTCTGGCCTACATGTGACTCCGGAGCAAAGGCAATGTGGTCGACTCTCAACTGCCCTCCAAGGGCAACTACAGATGGGCAATAAATGCTGACCAATCAGCGACACCCATGTCCCACAAATGAATGAAGAAATAGGGAATGTCACGATAACTGAGGAGAGGCTATTCCCACATGACTGCATCACTGTGTAACATGATGTGTCTACACAGTCAGTTTATATCAAATAATAGGTTCAAATGAAAACACTGTGAAGCAGTATAGGTGTGAACAAGTCTTTATTCAATTTGTTCACACTGGACTTTGTAAAAAGTTGGTGCTTTGCTGTGAAAAATGTGGGGAGCTAGCTCAGGAGAACATTTTAGTGTTTAATGTGCTGTTTCTAGACATGTGTGGTACAGTCCATCATGTCATCAATACAGTTCAACATGTTTTTGTGGTTTTACACTGCGGTGTGAAATCCTGGAGTGTCTCTAACGGCCTTGGCAGCATCAACTGGAGCAAGACGTGGGCGAGGGATAGGCTTTGATCAGAAACATGGGCTTCCCCAGGATCTTCTGTTGTAGAACATACTGTGAATACGATTTCATCACCTGTCAGTTTCCATCAAATAGCTACAGGATCGCTTATCATAGCTGGGACTTCAATCAGGCCAAGCTCAATAGCATCCTACCAAGTTACCACCAACACGTTTCCTATTCCACCAGAGGCCCAAACATCCTAAACAACTGCTACACAAATATCAAATGTGCCTACCACTCTATCGCCTGCCCACACTTTGGTAATTTTCCACGCATATTTCTGCTGGAATTTCTATGCCCGTCTCCACAGCCGAGTGAAAAGTACCTCATTATTAAGCTAGTTGGCCTTCCCCTCCTCCTCTCCCTCATTCTCAGTGTCTTGTACACTCACAATCTGTTTGAAACCCAGCATGGGGGAAGCAGGGAAGGGTGGGGAAAGACCCCAATCTGGCAGTGATCCAGCGGACCCCAACACACAGATCAAACCCCACCGGCTCATCCATGACACAACCCCAGGGACATCATCCACTTACAGGCTTTGGCTCTGTCCACGCCAGAACATGGTCTGGATAGCCACCAACTAGCGAAGCGAAACCATGGCCTGACAGCAACCCTGAGCACCTGACCCATATACTGACACAGGAACTGTAAGCAAGATAATAAATCCTCCATCCACACACCAACCAGAGCGAAGAATCTCAATGGATACAACCATACCCTTAACATGCAAACCACTCTCATCATCTCCCAGACTCAAAAAGAAGCAGGCACTCCAAGAAGTCTGCAGTAAAGAGAGAAAAACAACGCAGTCCCAAGGCTCAGCCTCCCCACTTACTGCTTGCAAATGTCCAATCTCCGGAAAACAAGCTAGACAAAGAGCCAGACTCACTTTCCAGAGAGAACTGAGAGACTGCTGTGTCTCACGGAGACGTGGTTCACTCCTGCTTCACTGTACAGCAACCTCAGGCAAGGATAGGGGAGGTGGGGTCTGCTTCCTAATCAACACCTCATGGTGCCTAAATGTAGCAACACTGGCAACTTTCTGCTCCTCAGACCTAGAATACCTGACATTAAAATGCCACCCCTACTACCTACTGTGGGAGTTCACCTCCATTATCCTGATAGCAGTTTACATGCAGATGTGAAGATCGCGCTGGACGAAATATATACCATTACAGAACGTCTTGAGTCGAAACATCCTGAGGCCTTGTTCGTCATGGCCAGGGATTTCAATCAGTGCAAGCTCAAGAGCAACCCACCAAGTCACCACCAACATACCTCCTGTTCCACAAGAGGCCCAAACATCCTAGGCCACTGCTACACAAATATCAAACATACCTCTATTGCTCAATTGCCCACTCACACTTTGACAAATCAGACCACAAGGCTGTGCTCCTGCTCCCGGCTGACAAGCAAAAACTGAAGCAGGAGAATCCATCAAAGAAAGCCCTGTGTAATATTGATCTGAGGAACTGGATGATCTCCTATGGGGCTGCTGTCAGTCAGTGGACTGGTCAGTATTTAAAAACACTGTGACCAACCTGAACGAGTATGCCACTACAGTAACTGACTTCATCAGTAAGTGAGTAAAAGACTGTATGTAAATTTGTGTGTTTCCCCAACTGGAAAGCATGGATGAACAGGGATATCCACTTCTTGCTGAAGTCCAGATCTTAGGTGATACTGATCTATACAAGAAAACCAGATACTATCTAAGGAGATTCATGCTCAAAATGGGCATAGAAAGCATTGAGCTCATCAGGGAGGAATGCTTTGGAGCAACAATTTTACAGCTCCTTCCCTGCTGCCATCAGATTTTTGAATGACTTACCTTGCACTAAGTTGATCTTTCTCTAGCTATGACTGTAACACTACATTCTACACTCTCATGTCCTTCTCTATGAATGGCATGCTTTGTCTGTATAGCACGCAAGAAACAATATTTTTCACTGTATACTAATACATGTGACAATAATAAATCAAATCAAATCAAATCAGTTTGATAGTCATGGCTCCGTCACTATCTTCTTTGTCATTAAGGTTGCCTCTGGAAGAGTTGGATTGTGCTCCTGTTTCTTATTGATGGCCTCATTAAGCTGAGGGATCAGCCACTGTAGGTTTACAGTTTTAAATTCACCCCTGGATCCATTGGCTGAAGTGTGTCCATGCTGCTAGCAGACAAGAGTAACTTTTCACACTCTTTGGGCCAGTGCTGGGCAGTTTTCTGTAATGTGCCAATCTTCCTCTTGGCTCACTGAATGTTTTGTAAATTTTCCTGGTCAGAAATGCTGGTGTTGGTGAGCTTTCTTAACTATAATGTCGGCATGGAGAAAGCAGGACAGGACATGTAAAACTTTCTCATCCTCTTCCTCGCTGGAGAGAAAGCTTCCTTCTCAAACTGTTCCAAGATGTTGGCCTTGTGTTTTATAATGGTCCACAAACCTGATTGTTGACTCTCCCACTTTGCTGCAATGTCTGCATTTTGATTTGATTTGATTTATTATTCACATGTATTAGTAAACAGTGAAAAATATTGTTTCTTGCACGCTATACAGACAAATGATACCATTCATAGAGAAGGAAAGGAGAGAGTGCAGAATGTAGTGTTACGGTCATGGCTAGGGTGTGGAGAAGCTGTTCTCGACTTAGTTGGTGCATGAGCTCAGACTTTTGAATCTTTTTCCCGATGGAAGGTATGCGGGGTCCTTAATTATGCTGGCTGTTGTGCCAAGGCAGCAGGAAGTGTAGATAGAGTCAATGGATGGGAGGTTGGTTTGTGTGATGGATTGGACTACATTCACAACCTTTTGTAGTTTCTTGCGGTCTTGGGCGAAGCAGGAGCCATACCAAACTGTGATACAATGAAAAAGAATGCTTTTTACAGTGCATTTGTAAAAGTTGGTGAGAGTCATAACTGACATGCCAAACTTCCTTAGTTTTCTGAGAAAGTAAGGGTGTTGATGGGCTTTTCTAACTATAGTGTCCACACTGGGGGGACCAGGACAGGTTGTTGGTGTTTCTCCTTGCTTCACCTTCGCTCCAATCAACAGCACTTCACTTCCTTGCAGGTTTAACCATATTTGTCCTTTCACAGAGAAATCCCAATGTCAAAAGATAGCTTGTCCAGCACTCCATGACCTTCTGCTCTTGTCCTAGTCTAATTCTGTTCTGATTGGTTGGTGTGGTCATATGACAAGATTGGAGAAGATTGGCTAATTGTGATTTCAATATTTCTCTATCTGACCCAGCAGACATTGAGGTTTCATCCTTCAGGTGAGTAGGTTTTAACAATTCAGCTGGATGTTAAGAATTCCACCCCCCCATCCCATTCTCCCCATGTCTCAGCCAACATCCCAAAATCAAACAAAAATAGATTGACTGTTAATTTATTAATTTGCCATTTGTGGGACATTTTTATCGCATAAATCAACCCCCACTCAGGGGGCAGTTCATGAGCTATTAGGCACTTTGTGAGGTTTTGGAGGGGTCTGATGAGTTACAATTTAAAGCAAAACCCTTCTGTTTACCTGCAGCTATTGACAAATCAGTGAAGTGTTTCTGGCTCTGCCTGGCAGTGAACACTCACCAGGTGGAGCTCCTGTACTTCAATACAAGTCCACACACACTGGCATAACCTATTCCTAACAATCTCACTGTCACTTCAACACCTTCTACTGCCTGCAATGTAGTGATCAATCAATTTATTTGAAGTTCAGATCTTAAATTGTTAAAGAAATGAAATACTTCTCTCAACAAAGAAATAGGTTTATGTTCTTAGTTCAACAGCAATGAAATAATTTCAATATACACACATTATTTTGTTTTCCAGCTTTAATTCAATAATCAATAAATTCAATAAATGATGACTAATTTCAACCTTATTTATTAATGAATTGAAGTGGTTTTCAAAGTGAAAGACAGCAAGGATCAGTAAGTGAAACATCACGTTTAACATCAAAACACTCCCAGAGCAGGTACAGAGGAGATCAGAATAAGCTTCCTCTACAATACCCATCAAAGATTTCTGGAGCAGGTACAGAGGAGATACAGAGTAGAACTCCCTCTACAATATCCCATCAAGCATTCCCAGAGCAGGTACGGAGTAAAGCCCTTCTCTACTGTCCAATCAAACACACACAGGGCAAAGAGCCTGGTTCAGCCTGATTCAGTTGCCAGGCAGCAGGATGGAGTCTGTGGTTCGACAGACAGAGTCTGTGATGGGGAACGGAGATTATGGTTATACTAGTGTTATGTGGCTGAGTTTGGCGAAGGTGCAACTGTGGAAGGCATACTTCCTACTGCCTGAATCAAACATGCACAGGTCCAACAGAGATAAAAGGAAGGTGCAGGTTAGGTGAATTGGCTGTGCTAAATTGCCCCTTAGTGTTAGGATGGTTAGTACAGTAAATATGTGGGGTTATGGCTATATAGAGTCTGGATAGGATTGTTGTCTGTGCAGCGTTGATGGGCTGAATAGCCTTCTTCTACACCATAGGGACTCTACGATTCTAAGGAAGAAGCACATCTCACTCCAGTGTTTTCCCTCCATAGCGCATTGTCCTTTGCAATTGCTGTACTGTCACCCTGCCTGGGTCTGACTTAGCACAGACTATTGTATAACTGCTTCACACTATGTATTTGTTCGGGAGGAGACTATAGTAGCAAAGTGTAATTGCACAGTTAATCAACTTTCAGATACTCTGTGAATGAAAAGCTGGGCACAATAACACTCTGAAACACAATTAAAATTTACCTTAATAATCATTTCTACCTCCAAGCTATCATTCAGGTCATTCCAAATGTAGGAAATCTGGTCATTCTAAAGGACACAACAGATATGCATTAAGACAAATTGTTACTGCTCAAATTCTGCAATGCTAAAGTTAAGGGTATAGAAATAGAGTTGAACTGCACTTATTATTTATTATTAGACATGAAACAATGACAAATTCTGATCGTGCACAGTGTGTGTGAGAACAGTGCACGGCCAGTGGATGCAGTGAGTCAAACGCACATGGTCACCTGTCCTGCTGATTAACAGTCAGAGTTACAGTGACGATTAACTGGAGGAAACTTCTGCTCATCCAGCATTGGTAAATAGTGCAACTGATCAGAGACAGTGAAGGAGTTGAGAGGAATGATGCTGAGGTACAGCTGGATACTCTCCAAAGTGTAGAAGCTAAGGGGTTTTTAAATGATATCACTGAGCGACAGCATGTAGCTGACAAATAGGTGGAGTCCAGGGTGAAAACACCCACACAAAAACACACATAAACACCCACACGTAAACATCCATGCTATAAACACCTATGCCATAAACACCACGCTACAAACACCCATGCTATAAACACCCACACTATAAACACCCACGCTATAAACACCCACGCTATAAACACCCACGCTATAAACACCCACACATAAACACCCACACATAAACACCCACGCCATAAACACCCACGCTATAAACACCCACGCTATAAACACCCACACATAAACCCACGCTATAAACACCCACGCTATAAACACCCACACATAAACACCCACGCTATAAACACCCACACATAAACACCCACACTATAAACACCCACGCTATAAACACCCACGCTATAAACACCCACGCTATAAACACTCATGCTATAAACACCCACGCTATAAACACCCACACTATAAACACCCACACTATAAACACCCACGCTATAAACACCCACGCTATAAACACCCACGCTATAAACACCCCCCACACGCTATAAACACCCACGCTATAAACACCCACACATAAACATAAACACCCACACATAAACACCCACGCCATAAACACCCACGCTATAAACACCCACGCTATAAACACCCACACATAAACCCACGCTATAAACACCCACGCTATAAACACCCACACATAAACACCCACGCTATAAACACCCACACATAAACACCCACACTATAAACACCCACGCTATAAACACCCACGCTATAAACACCCACGCTATAAACACTCATGCTATAAACACCCACGCTATAAACACCCACACTATAAACACCCACACTATAAACACCCACGCTATAAACACCCACGCTATAAACACCCACACTAAAACACCACGCTATAAACACCCACGCTATAAACACCCACGTAAAACACCCACACATAAACACCCACGCGATAAACACCCACGCTATAAACACCCACGCTATAAACACTCATGCTATAAACACCCACACATAAACACCCACGCTATAAAACCCGCTATAAACACCCACGCTACAAACACCCACACTAAACACCCACGCTATAAACACCCACACTATAAACACTCACGTTATAAACACCCACGCCATAAACACCCACACTATAAACACCCACACTATAAACACTCACGTTATAAACACCTACGCTACAAACACCCACACATAAACACCCACGCTATAAACACCCACACTATAAACACCCACACTATAAACACCCACGCTATAAACACCCACACTATAAACACCCACGCTACAAACATCCACACATAAACACCCACGCTATAAACACCCACGCTATAACACCCACACTATAAACACCCACGCTATAAACACCCACACTATAAACACTCATGCTATAAACACCCACACTATAAACACCCACACTATAAACACCCACGCTACAAACACCCACACATAAACACCCACGCTATAAACACCCACACTATAAACACTCACATTATAAACACCCACACTATAAACACCCACACTATAAACACCCACACGTAAACGCCCACGCTATAAATACCCACCCTATAAACACCCACGCTATAAACACCTACACATAAACATCCACGCTATAAACACACACGCTATAAACACTTACACTACAAATACCCACGCTATAAACACCCACACATAAACACCCATGCTATAAACACCCACGCTATAAACACCCACGCTATAAACACCCACACTATAAAAACCCACACTATAAACACCCACACTAAAAACACCACGCTATAAACACCCACACATAAACACCCACGCTATAAAACACCCACGCTATAAACACCCACACTATAAATACCCACGCTATAAACACCCACGCTATAAACACCCACACTATAACACCCACGTGTAAACAACCCACGCTATAAACACCCACGCATAAATACACACGCTATAAACACACACGCTATAAACATCCACCGTAAACGCCCACCCCACACCATAAACACCCACCCTATAAACACCCACACTATAAACACCCACACTATAAACACTCACACTATAAACACTCACACTATAAATACCCATGCTATAAACACCCACATTATAAACACCCACACATAAACACCCACGCTATAAACACCCACAGTATAAACACCCACACTATAAACACCCACACATAAACACCCACGCTATAAACACCCACACTATAAACACTCACATTATAAACACCCACACTATAAACACCCACACTATAAACACCCACACGTAAACGCCCACACTATAAATACCCACCCTATAAACACCCACGCTATAAACACCTACACATAAACATCCACGCTATAAACACACACGCTATAAACACTTACACTACAAATACCCACGCTATAAACACCCACACATAAACACCCACGCTATAAACACCCACGCTATAAACACCCATGCTATAAACACCCACACTATAAATACCCACACTATAAACACCCACGCTATAAACACCCACACATAAACACCCACGCTATAAACACCCACGCTATAAACACCCACACTATAAATACCCACGCTATAAACACCCACGCTATAAACACCCACACTATAAACACCCACGTGTAAATACCCACGCTATAAACACCCACGCATAAATACACACGCTATAAACACACACGCTATAAACACCCATGCGTAAACGCCCACACCATAAACACCCACCCTATAAACACCCACGCTATAAACACCCACACTATAAACACCCACACTATAAACACTCACACTATAAATACCCACGCTATAAACACCCACATTATAAACACCCACACATAAACACCCACGCTATAAACACCCACAGTATAAACACCCACACATAAACACCCACGCTATAAATACCCACGCTATAAACACCCATGCGTAAACACACACGCTATAAACACCCACATGTAAATGCCCACACTATAAACACCCACACGTAAACACACACGCTATAAACACCCACGTGTAAACACCCACGCTATAAACACTCATGCTATAAATACCCACATATAAACACCCACACATAAACACCCACCCTATAAACATTCACGCTATAAACACCCACACATAAACGCCCACACATAAAATGCTAATACATTCATTCATTCCTAACCATCCATACTGACAGACACACAATAAGATACGCGCATGTGAGCTGACAAACTGGCATCAGCACATACGTCCAGACTTTTTGATGGACTCATGTTCTCAAAAACACAAACAGACAGCTGTACATGTGAGCACAGAGACAAGCATTCACTCATACACACATACATTTATCCACACACAGAGACACACAAACAATTCCAGGTGGAAAGGAATGAATCAGAAAGTGGCTGGAGTGAATACAGGGCGATGAAAGTGAGAAGCGGGGAGAGAGATGGTCAGAGTCTGAGGGTTCAATCTGGAGTGCTGTCTGCTCCGTTCAATGTCGCCCGTGACTCAGTCGGTAGCAGTCCTGTCACACGGTTTTAGTTTTGAGTCCCACGCCAGGGCTGGATCATGAAAGTCAAGGCTGACACTTCAGTGCAGGACAGAGGGAGTGCCGCATTGTCAGAGGTGCAGTTTTTCAGGTGAAATGTTAAATTGACGTCCTCTCTGCCCACTCATACGTGTACAAAATGCCCCTGGCATTATTCTGAAGAAGAACAGAGGAACTTTCCCTGGTATCTGATTACTATTTATCCCTCAACCTCCATCATTAAAAACAGGTCAGCTGGTCACTGTCACATTGCTATTTGAGTGAACAATATTGGCTGCAGTAAAAGCACTTTGAGATTCAAATGGTTGTGAGAAACACTGAGCAAGTGCAAGTCTTTCTCTTTTACTGTTTCCCTGCCTTTGTGGGGTTGGGTTTGGTAAAACCCTTTTCCAGCCAAGGTCAGCCAAGTGCGATATGTGACTGAACACAGCATTGATTTCCACTCTGTCCAATGAAAACAATGAGGCACTTTATTAAACAGGCAAGTGGCCATTGATCTTCAGACCAATTAGCTAGCTCATTAGCTGCTGGGACAGCATTAGGGAAGCAATTATAGTAACTTCAGTACAAGTTACTGCCGATATTTTACTATTGCCAACATAGTCAGATGAGCAGGAATGTAGAACATAGAACACTACAGCACAAACAGGCCCTTCGGCCTACAAGTTGCGCCGACCATATCCATACCTACTAGGCCTATATATAACTCTCAATCCCATTAAATCCCATATACTCATCCAGAAGTCTCTTAAAAAACCCCAGCGATGGCAGTCGATTCCACTCACTCACCACCCTCTGAGTGAAAAACCTACCCCTGATAATCTCCTTTGTACCTGCTCCCCAGCACCTTAAACCTATGTTAGGAATTTGGGATCTATGATACCTGTAGATCATTGAGGGACAGTTTTTCTAATTATAAGAGATATGGGATTCAGAGTTTGGAAAAATCAGTCACCAAATAATGAGTGAACTTTGGATAAATATTCCCTTGTAACATAGAGTTAAATTGATTATTTGGGATCTATTTCCTTGGAAGCAGATTGGAGAACTGGTGTTCCCAGTTGGAGGACTGATGGGATTTTGGGACAAATATTTTAAGTAAGTGTGAATTATTAAACAAGCCTAAACTAAGATTCTGAAACTCCAATATTATAAGAGTAACTATATTTCAGAAGTACTGTCAGATGTACCAGCCTTTGGATAAGAATTAAACATAGGTCCCTGTCTCAACTGGATACAAGATTCACCACAGAAGGGGAGCCTGTCTCTGGTGTCCTGGCCAATATTTATTTCTCAGACAATACACTAGCATCACATAATCTAGTCATTAGGGATAGCACAGTGGCAAAGGACAGCAGGATAGCACAATGGTTGGCACTGCTGTCCCAGAGCTCCAGGGACCTGGGTTAAATTCTGGCCTTGGGTGACTATCTATGAGGAGCTTGCACATTATCCAAGTGTTTGAGTGGGTTTCCTCTCACAGTGCAAAGATGCGCAGGTTAGCTGGTTTGGCATGCTAAGTCACCTGAGTGTCCAAAGAGGTGTAGGTTGGGTGGATAAGCCATGTAAATGCATAAGGTTATAAGATCAGGCATGGGAAAGGGCCTGGGTAAGATACTCTGTCAGAGAGTAGGTGCAGACTCAATAGGCTGAATGGCCTCTTCCACATTGTAGAGATTCTATGACATTCACATTGCAGTTTGTGGGATCTTGCTGTGTGAAAATTGACTGTTGGATTTCCTAGATTGCAACATTGACCACATTTCAAAAGTCCTTCACAAGGTGTAAGGTGCTTTGGCTCCAGCAGCAGTGCTGATGTTTGTGTTTCAGGTTTGGAATGGGTTTATTCTGGGGCAGGGATGCCCTGTAAAAACAGTCACAGAAACTCTCACCTCCTGGAAAGGGCTCCAGGATTGACCATTTTCCATTTCTCACGTCTGGCTCCATTGCCCACAAGCTTGATGAAGATTGAATATAATAATTAGCCAGCTCCATTATCATATTGTGCTATTACCAAGAGTGCAGAAGGCAACAGGAGTGGCACGAAGGCACATTGGCTAGCACAGCTGTTTCACAGTACCAGGGACCTTGGTTCGGTTCTTGGCTCGGGTCATTGTGCGGAGTTTGCACATTCTCCCCATGTCTTTGTGGGTTTCCTCTGGGTGCTCCAGTTTTCTCCCTCAGTCTGGTTAGGTGGATTGGCTGTGCTAAATTCTCCCGCAGTGTAGCCGAACAGACTGGCAACTAGAGGATTTTCACAATAATTTCATTGCTGTGTTAATGTAGGCCTAGTTGTGACAATAATAAAATAAACTTTTAAAATTTTAAATTGGATCAGATTTGGTATGGCCTCAATAAGAAATTTGCATGTTTCTACTTTGCTTCACTGAATGTGATTTTCTAAAGAAAAAAAATTAGAAGCAGAATAAAAATTCTGAGTGTTTCCATTCACCAGGAGGTGAGAATTTCTGTGACTGTTTTTACAGGACATCCCTGTCCCAGAATAAACCCATTCCAAACCTAAAACACAAACATCAGCACTACTGCTGGAGCCAAATTGTTGTGGAGGTGTTGGGGGTGTGTGAGGGGAGGAGCAGAGGGGACAGGGTCACTGTTAGAAATGACACATCACAGCTCGTGTCCAGAATAAACAGTGAGAAATAGAGAAACAGAGACTGAATGTGTGTGTGTGTGTGTGTGTGTGTGTGTGTGTGAGTGTGCATGTGTGTAAGAGAGAGAGTTAGCAAGAGAGAAACAGAGTGAGAAACAATGATAGAGAGAGAAGAACATCCCATACCCTGAGAGACAGGGATGGACAGAAAGATTATCAGAAAGAGACAGAGAATAAAAGAGACAGAAGAGGAAAGGTGTGAGTCTGAAGGGCAGTCCCTGAAAAGGAAGGATAATATCAGAACTAGTGAAAAAAAGGGACAGACAGCTTGCAGGATTTTATGGTCTCACTCATCCCAAAACCACAAAATCCCACCCAAGGTCAACAAATTGTCCGATGGTCTATCCCTTGCCCGCTCCGATTCCCATGGTAGGTGGGGTGGTAAAATTTTGGCCAGAGACAGACTAGAATAGACGGAGGAGAGATTCTGAGACAGAGAAAGAGACTCTCAGAATGAGAACCAGCGTGAGAAATACGGATAAAGACTGATGGATAGAAACTGAGAGAGCGATAAGAGGCAGAAATAAGGACATAAGGCTCAAGCGTGAGAAAGACAATGAGAAAGAGGCAGTTTGAGAGAGAGCATCACTGAGAGAAAAATGGATGAATAAATGAAGGTGGATAGATAGATTCCAGTTCTCTTCCCGCACCTAGCAGTGTACCAAGGTAGAATTGGTTTCCACGGCTAGTAATTTCCACAACAGATCACCAAACTGTCACCAGAGGCTTATAGCTTGAGGGGTGTCACTCCACATGAAGTGTGGCTGACCAGGAGTCTCTCCCGCTCAATTGCCAACCATTGGCACATATGTTAAGGATGACATTCTTAACATATTCGGTTGTGTTTTGAATGCATCTTCCTTGGCCATCATGTCCTGGGGTGGGACTTGAACATGGAGTCTCTGGCTCAGAGGCAGGGATGCTACCCACTGCACCAGAAGACTGCTGCAGATAGCCAGGCTGAGATGGTGTAAATGAAGCGCAGACCCTGATGGCTCCACTTCCTTTAATCCAGTCGCAGCTGTTTTACAAACTAGCTATTGGCTGATTCTGCATAAAGCAGGAATCTGTTCAAGGCTAAGGTTGGGATTTAATTCAGATTCAGTGAACAAGTTAACCAGAGATCAGGGATAAAAAAATACTAAGTTGTTTTTAATTTGAAGGATTGGTCAGAGGTTGACACATATTACAGACAATGGATTTTCAAACAGCTCCCCATATCACTTTAATATAGAATAACATTCAGAACTAATGCCATCACAGCAACTAACATCAGAATTCATGGTGGCTCCTTAACCATGGACTCTTGGACAGATCCTGGTTAAATTCTGATTAAATGTGTGCCTCTCTCTTGTCAGCCACACATCCCTTTCATTTAATTCAATTCACAAAGGACTCTAGCTTCAAGGAGTCAAAACTACAGGAATAAGACGAAGAAAATCTCCTGTTGTGGAATATTCCAATGAAAATCCTATAGACAATGGCCAGCTGATTCATGAGAAATTCCTGCAAAATACATACATAGTATGGCTATCTGTATCTGAGTATGTATGTATCTGTATGTATTTGAATCTGTTTGTGCATGTGTCTGTGATTGTGTGTATGTGTGTCTATGCATGTATGTCTCAGTTTACATGTATGTGTGCATGTGTATGAGTGTGCATGTGTGTCTGTGTGGTGTATACAAGTGTGTGTATGTCTATGTCTGTTTGTGTGTGGCTACATATGAATGTCTGTGTATGCCTGTCTGTGTGTGTCAGTGAGTGTTTATGAGTGTCTGTGTGAGTATCTGTCTGTGTGACTGTTTGCACACACACTTGAATATGCAGTGTGTATATGGTGGGGGGCGGGGGGTAGAATGTACCCCTGATATGTTTCTCTGGCTATGTGTGTGTGTATGTGTGTGTGTAATTGTGTCTATCTATTGTGTGTGCTATTTCTTTGTGTGTTCTTTGTGAATCCATGTGTTAATGTGTTTATATGTGAATATGTGGTACATTCTGTGTCTGTGAGGGTGTGTGTGATTGCAGCTATCTCTGTTGATGGGTGTATGTAATATCTGTCCCTGTCTGTGATAGTGAGTGCGTGTGTATGTGAATCTGTCTGTGATAATATGTGTCTGTCCCTGTCTGTAATAATGTGTGCTTGTTCCTGTGAGCACTTACAGCAGAATGGGACCTGGCTGGGTGTGAAAGGGGCTTGGTCTGAGATCTGGGTGATAGTGAAGTGTGAGGAGAAGGTGTAAACCCATCAGTAGGTGACACCAGTTCTCCTGCGCAGCACCTCCCCCATTCTCACCCCCGATACCTAGTTGCTGGGTGGGAGGATGATGTGTGAGAAACAATCAGTTTTTCGCTTGTGCTGAGAGATCACATCTGCAATAAACAAAGGCCGGAATTCTCCGATGTCGGAACACCCCACTCCACTGCCACCGAGAACAGAGAATTTGCCACTCAGCCAAAAGTCCATTCACTGCAGTGGAACTGGAGAATCCCAGCCACGAGCGAGGATGGAGAATCCCAGCCAGTAATTCTAGGCCTTGATATTTGGACTGAGATTGGAATAACACAGCAAGGCCTTGTCCATAACCTCCACCTATCTTGATCTTTAACTCCGTGCAGGTTCCAAACCCAGTGCCATTCTACATATCTGGCATCTTTCCCTTATTTGTGCTGGACTCAGTCCCACAGTACAAGAGAATACCAAACATGGAGAGAGTCAGCAATATCAGAGAAGACAAGGTAAATAGGGAAACGGGGCTAAACATTGGATAATGTCCTTTTGTTAATGCAGTGACAGTAATGTGCAATTAATGTACAGCGTACTGGATCCACATGATACAGGTAACATGTAACAGTCTCCAAAATTTTTAGCCCTTGAGACCAGGACAATGCCTCACGATTAAGTATCAGATTGTAGGGAGCAGACCATCATAGCTTACAACACGCAAGGGGGATAGGGACGGGGGGTTCCTCCTGCAATCCAGGCAGGGGAATAGTTGTTTCAGGATACTGATGATCCTCTTCACAAAGTTCTCTTGTATCATGGCTGTCATCATAGAAACACAGGCCATGTATGGTCTGGTGGCAAAGAAAAGTCTTTAGCCATATGTACAGTGAGTAGTCCTTGTCACTGAACAACTGTCCTCTGGTTCGACATAGTGGCTCCAAGCTGGTGACAACGGCTGCTTGGCACAGGATAAAAACATTGCGCTTGTTGCCAGAATAGCAGGCATTCACCAGCAGAATAGTCTGTGTGTGCCCCAACTGTGCTTCAGGGAGTGGATCACTTTGTGGTTGTGATATATCTCTCCATTGAGATGTGATGACCACAAAGCCACAAGTGTGCAATCAATGGTTCGCTAAACCATTGGCAAACCTGGCGTCTTGACACAGCCACATTTCCATCATCCTGCTTTTCCCAGCTTAGAAATGACATGATGAATTCCACTCTCTCTGAAGACTCTTTCTCAGTGGATGTGGCTTTCCAATCCTCTTCCCGCTGTGCAGAGCTGCCTCACCATCTCCTGCCCAAGAGGAACTAATGTAACCCACCCAGGGCTCAAAGCAAGTTTTCTGCTTTAAAATCCACTCCACATCTTACAAAGATCCAGCATCACTCCTTTCGGACTGAAACAAATCTGTATGAGCTGCTTTAACAGAGTAAACTCTGCTTCCACTAACTCTGCAGCAACAAAAGAAAGTCAAAATTATTTCATCTCTATGTTCCATGGTGATCCCTTTAAATAACACGAGTTAAGGGTGGGATGAGGCTGACAGGGGTGATGGGGTGAAGCTGAATGCACTCCCAGCTCCTTGTGTTTAAGAAAGGGCTTTACCAATGGAGCCTGATGCCAAATCTGCACGTGAGGCTGACTGATCTCACAATCTGCCCGCACTGCGCGTTTCTGATACCCGTGCCACCCACCCACCTTACCTTCTTCATAACTTGACGATCGGGTTGTCCACGCCCCAAAATCATGAATGGGCACAAAAACTAGCAGCACCTGAGAGCCGACCTTCACAGCCACAGTACACGCTGAGGCTAAATTTGGTTTTAAAACCAGTGGATTGTAGCTTGGAGGGAACACACAGAGAGAAAGAACTGAAATCATAGAATCCTACAGTGCAGAAGGAGTTCATTTGGCCCATTGAGTCTGCACTGACCACATTCCCATCCGGGCCCTATTCCCATAACCCATGCATTTACCCTGCTCATCCTCCTAACACTAGGGTCAATTTAGTATGGCCAATGCACCTAACCCCCACATGTGGGTGGAAACCAGAGGAGCTGGAGGAAACCCATTGCAGACACAGAGAGAATGTGCAAACTCCATACAGACAATGACCCAAGGCCAGAATTGAACTGGGACCTTGGCGCTGTGAGGCAGCAGTGCAAACCACTGTATCATTGTGCCACCCATCAAATGTGGTCACTGTTGTGATATCAGAAATACAGAAACTAATTTATGCACAGGAAAGTCCCGTAAACAATAATACGTTACAAAAAAACCAGATAGTCTGTTATAGTGATGTTATTTAAGGAATGGATATTGACTAGGAAAATAGGGAGAAATCTCCTGCTTATTTACGGATCATGCTACAGGATTTTTTACTTCCACCTGAGAGGGCAGACCCAATTTAATCTCTCATCTGAAAGATAGCACCTCTGATAATACAGCACTCCCCCCAGTACTGACACTTAGAAGTGTTGGCCTTGATTATGTGCTGAAATTTCTGAACTGGGATTTGAGTCCACAATATTCTGACACCAAGGCGAAAGGTCTGCTTTCCTGTACTCTCCACTCTATCCTGTGCCGCAGTTGCTTCACATACAGAGTGTGTCCTCTCGTGACAAGGTGAAATCGCCACTCATTATTGACATGATGTTTCCTCAGAACTGTAAATGCAGCACTGATATCACCCCTCCACTTCCAGTTTCCAAGAGAGGACAAGCCATAGTCACTCCTTATAATCTAATCCCTTTAATCATTCTAAATGCTCCTTCCTCCAGTAGCTGCAATATCCTTTCTGCAATGATCAAAACTGGACACATTTTCCAAATGTGTTCATATTATAAAGTGATCTAGAGAGTGAAAGATTCTTCTCAGTCAGCTCAGCACTGACTTTTCAGTACATCCTAATACCTGGGTCTGATTTGCTTTAGTCACTGCCACCAAACATTGTTGTTCCAATTTATTCTCAATAAGGACTTCCAGATCTTTATCCACACACATTATTTTCTTTCCATTCAAGTAATAGTCCCTTCCTAAGTTATTTTAGCCCCATCTGAGATACTTTGCCTTCTGTACATTGAGTTCCATTTGTCACCGCCTGTCCAATTCTCAAGAATATTCAAATCTTCCTTATTCAGCTTAGCTTCCTGGTTTACAGCCTTGATTGTCTTTGTATCAAATGTAATTACTGTCCTTGTGCCCCCAAGCTCCAAATTGCTTATTAATGTTGTGTACTTCTTTTAAGAATGATAGGTACATGTCAATAGAATGTCACATCACTTCTTTGAAACAATTCTCCACTACAATGACACAGTGGCTAATACTGCTGCCTCATGGCGCCAAGGACCTAGGTTTGATTCCCGGCTTGGGTCACTGTCTGTGTGGTTTTGCACATTGTCCCCATGTCAGCATGGGTTTCCTCTGGGTGCTCTGGTTTCCTCCCACAATATAAAAATATCCAGTTTAGATGGCTTGGCTATGCTAAATTCTCCCTCGGTGTACCCAAACAGGCACCAGGGTGTGGCAACTAGGGGATTTTCACAGTAATTTAATTACAGTGTGAATATAAGCCTACTTGTGACTAATAAATAAACTTTTTAAAAAACTTTACATGAGTGTGCAAGGACTGATCAATGGACAGATAGAACAGCCTTGAACAAATTCCTCAATTCTGATGGTGTGATTAGACTGTAAGAAAGTGAGTTGGGCTAACAACTGCTGCACAATATAGGCAAGCGTAGAAAGGATGTGAGGGCATCAGAAAGAGTACAGAAAAGTTTTACAAGAATGGGTCTAGGGATGAGGAACTTCAGTTATGTGGTCAGTTTGGAGAAGATGGGGTTGTTATTCTCCTGAACAAAGAGAAGGTTGATATCTTAAGGAGTTGGGACAGAGTACATAGGCAGAAACTGTTCCCATCTGCAAAAGGGTCAAGAGAAGAGGACATCAATTTAAGGTGATTGGCAAAAAGAAACATCAGTACAAAGAGAAACTTCACACAGCCAGTGGTTAGGATTCGGGAATGCACTGCCTGAAAGTATGCTGGAAGCAGATTCAAGTCAGGCCTTCAAAAAAGAACCTGACAAATATCTGAAGAGAAAAATTTTGCAGAATTGTGAGGAAAAGTCAGGAATGGGACTGAGTGAATGGTCCTTGCAGAGAGACAACACAGACATGAAAGGTTGAATGGCCTCCTTCTGGGCTGTAAACATTCTGCAATTCCACTTCAGGCGTTGAAAGAGTTAAATATTGGGACAGACTGAACTAAGATTCTGCGGGTTCAACTTGTTTCAGCTTTCAGTCTCTGAATTAGAAGATAGCTGATTCAAACTTCACTCAAGGAATTTGAGAACATAACTCGGGCTAACAGTGCCATGCCAAGTACTGCACAATCCTTTCAACCAGAGATCAGCCCAAAGCCTTACGTCCTTCTCCTTCTGGCTTAGGTGTCCGTTTGAAACAGGAAAAGGCTATTCTGTCATTCGAACTTATTCCACCATTCAGTTCGATCATGGCTGAACCATGTTACCAATATATTTCACTGCCTTTGTTCCAAATCGGTTGATGTTTTTACACAACAAATGTGCAAACTCCATACAGAGAGTGATCTGAGCCAGGAATCGAACCCAAGTCCCTGGAGCTGTGAAGCAGCAGTGCTCACCACTGTGCTACCATGTTTTTCAAATCCCTTTATCATAAAGTCTTTGAATCATAGGATCCCTACAATATAGAAGGAGGCCATTCAGCCCTTTGAGTCTGCACACATATTTATCCTGCTAATCCCCCTAACACTAGAATTTAGCATGGCCAATCTATCTAACCAGAGCACCCAGTGGAAACCCACACAGACACAGGGAGAACGTGGAGACTCCGCACAGACAGTGGCCCGAGATCGGAATTGAACCCGCATCCCTGGCGTTGTGAGGCAGCAGTGCTAACCACTGTGCCACCATGCCACCCCACATATCATTCTAAACATTTTGATTAGATCTTTTTTTCTAGTCATTCATGGGATGTGGCTCTTGCTGGCTGGTCAGCATTTATTGCCCATCACTGGTTGCCCAAGGATAGCTAAGAGTCATTCACATTGCTCTGGAGTTACACTCTGCAATATTTCAAACACCAGAAGAACACAAGCCTATACAACCTCGGCTCATAATTTAACCCCTCATCCCCTGAAGAACAGCGGGTAAGTCTCTGTACCAAAAAAACAGAATAACTGGTTATATGTTTCAGTTGTTGTCTTGGTTACAGCTTACTCCTGTTCAGAACCAGCAACAGCCCAGTTGTTAACAGGCTGGTATCTGAATTAGAAGGTTATGGGTTCAAGCCTCTTTAGGAAGACTTGAGCTCTGAGGGCCTGTTGCACTGAGATGTGGGGGTCATTGTGAGTCTACGTGGACAGTCCAGTGGGGGAAATGAGTGTGAATCAACTGCTGACCTTCACAGCCTGTTGTTCATTAGTTAAAACTTATATATCCAACATTAAGTAACAACTTGCATCTCTAATTTTATTCAAAATAATAATCCATCTGCTTGGTAACTGAAAACAAAAAGACAAATGGTTTCTATACTCGGCAAACATTTGAAAATCCGAGTGTTTACCAAGTCTCTGGCTCCAAGTTTCCTGCTCAGTGCTGGTGCCAAATTGTTGGGTAGGTGTTGGAATGTGTAAGGTTCAGGGACTGGGGAAGCCACTGTGTAAAATGACACATTGGAGCTCGTGCCCAGAATAAACAATGAGAGAGAGACAGAGAAAGAGAGATAGGGCAATACACAGAAAGATACAAAGAGGAGAAATGAGAGGCACTGATAAAAAGAGAGATGTGGAAGAAAGAGAATGCGGCAGAAAGAGAGAGGGAGACAGACAAACCAAGAGAAAGAAAAAAAGCGAGAGACTATGCGAAAGGGAAAGACAGAGAAAGTGTCAAGGACAAAAAGATTGAAAGAGACAATACGCAGCTTACATATAGGTAATTTAATTTGAATAATTGGTCAGAAGTTGACAGAGGAAACAAACAATGGATTTTCAAACTCCTCTCTGTATCAGTCAATGTAATACAATACGCAGTTCAGAGTTGATGTCAATACACAGCAACTAACATCAAGATTCATATCTTTAATCATGGATTCTGGGATGGATCCTGGTTAAATCTGATCCTTCTCCATTCTCAGTCACACATCCCTTTCATCTAATTCAATTCTCAAATGAATCCAGTCTCATGAAGCTGATAGTGTGTGTGTGTGTGTGTGCATGTGCGTGTATGTCTCTGTCCCCTGTAAGTACTGAGCAAGGCTGCTAACAGCAGGATGGGGCATGGCTGGGTGTGAAAGGGGCTTGGTTTAAGCTCTGGGTGATGGTGAAGTGTGGGAAGAAGGTGTAAACCCATCAGTAGATGACACCAGCCCTTTTGCCCCACCCAAAGCTCATTCACTGGATTGGCAGGGGGGCGGTGGTACGGCAAGGTTGCCAGGAACAACAGTCAGTTCTTTCTTTGGACTGAGAACTCAGGTTTGTGCTATCTGTGAACTGAGTCCTTGTGCAAAGGTCGGGTTCAAAATCATTTGGTAAAGTTGAAATGAATTCACCTCATCTTTCAACTTAACAGTGGATTCATTCAGAGAACCAAGACCTCTTACAGAAGTATTCTCAAGCAAAATTTGACACTGAGCCACATAAAAGGGCAGGAGACAAAATGTTTAGTCAGAGGGATGGATTTTATGGAGCACCTGCAAAGAAGATCGAGAAAAGTAAAGTTTATTTATTAGTCACAAGTAAAGCTTACATTAACACTGCAATGAAATAACTGTGAAACTCCCCTAGTTGTCACACTCCGGTGCCAGTTTAGATCAATGCATCTAACTAGCACATCTTTCAGAATGTGGGAGGAAACCAGAGTACCCGCAGGAGAACCCACAAACTCCACACTGAAGGTAACCCAAACCGAGAATTGAACCCAGGTCCCTGGAGCTGTGAAGCAGCAGTGCTAACTACTGCACCACCGTGCCCCCCCTACCCTGTAACCCATGCCTGGAATCAAGAGTAACAGAGATTCAGGACAGCCTACGGCCTAAGCAGTTGAAAGCACAGCGATCATTGAAATTGGACCTCTGCGAGAAGTCTGACTTAGCAGAGGGGAAAAGTATCTCACTAGTAATACTTACAGTATTGCCTGGAAGTTCACTTCCCACAGTGGCATTGCCTGATACTCTCAGATGCAGTCTTTACCATCATCACCCAACAAGGCCCCCGCTCCACCGCTGACCCCACCCACTGCCATCACACTCCCCAAAGTAACTAGGTTCCATACTGCAATTTGGTAAAGAAATTACAGGTCAACATTTGAATTGGGGGGGAAGGCTGAGTGATGTGGAAAAACTAGGCAGGTTTGGCATTAGGGTCTTAAGACATTAAAAGCAAACAACTCAAATAGATAAGAGCAGCAAAAAAATGAATGCTGTTTTGTTCTTTGTTCTTTGAATAGGGTTCTGGGATTCATAGCAAGAGGCATCAAATACAAAAGCTGAGATGTAATAATGAATCTGCGTGAAACTTCTCTAAAGCTCCATTGGAGGATTGTGTGAAGTTTTAGACTCCATTCTATAGGATGAATATTAAGGCTTTTCGGAGAGTACAATAGATATAATTTAGCTTTAACAGCTTTAGCTATACTATTTTTGATTCAGAGAATACATTAGCACCCACACAATAGGACACTGACTGCTATGAAGAAACTCAAATGTGAAGAAAGAGCTGAAAAATTACTTCTTTTTAAATTATTGATAATATATGTAAAAAATGATGAAAGAATATGGCTTAATTGGGTGGCACAGTAGCACGGTGGTTAGCACTGCTGCTTCACAGCTCCAGGGATCTGAGTTCAATTCCTGGCTCAGGTCACTGTCTGTGTGGAGTTTGCACATTCTCCTCATGTCTGTGTGGGTTTCCTCCGGGTGCTCTGGTTTCCTTCCACAGCCCAAAGATGTGCAGGTTAGGTTGATTGGCCATGCTAAAATTGCCCCTTGGTGTCCTGGGATGCATAGGTTAGAGGAATTAGCGGATAAATGTGTAAGGATATGAGGGTAGAGCCTGGGTGAGATTGTGGTCGGCGCAGGTTTGATGGGCTGAAGGGCCTCTTTCTGTACTGTAGGGTTCTATGATCTATGATAATTGATAGAAGCGGACAGTTTCCAGCATTTGAAGTGTTAAAAGCAAGGTGCCATAGCTTCTAGATTCAGATGAGAGGGCAGGAGAAATCTTTTCACAAACAGTTGAGAGATTTTTGGGATTCCCAGGGTGGAAGGATCAGCCATGATCCACCTAGGAATCCACCAGCTCAATTGCTGCCAGCCCAATGACCCTTGTACGCTCTGGCTGTCCACCTACTTCTCAACCACTGGCCTCCCTGACCAGTCCCAGGGTAGCCAATGGGTACAGATCAATTATGATTGATTAATTCAACAGCAAAATAATTCAAGAGACAGAATGGCCTCTCATCATCCTACGTTGACAAGGCCAAAATGCGTTAGAATAGAATAGAATCCAAACAGGGACTTTTCTGGTCTAAATAACTTAGTCACTGGGTAAAATGGGAGCCCTTTCTGTACAAGGCCTAATTCCCAAGAGACAAACAAGGATTACAAACACAAATTGAAAGCTGAAGAGAGCAGAAATCAGACCAGGTGCTATAAAAATGAAGGAATTCTTTCTTTCGACATGGAGTTTTCTTATCTACAGGGTATTGGAACTTTTTATCCTCTCCCGTTACAGTTTAAGCTGATGTCAGCCACCCCCAATCAATTCAGTTAGTCACACATCTATTATCTCTTTTATTATCTTTTTCCCTTGTGCCACGTAATTATCACTAATCTGGTTTTCCTTTTCATAGAAATCATAGAAACTTTACAGTGCAGAAAGAGGCCATTTGGCCCATCAGGTCTAAGCTGACCACAATTTCACCCAGGTCCTATCCCCAAATATTACCAACTAACCCCTCTAACCTACACAACTCAGGACACTAAGGGGCAATTTTAGTATGGCCAATTAACCTAACCTGCACATCTTTGGATTATGAGAGGAAACTGGGGCACCCGGAGGAAACCCACACAGACACAGGGAGAACATGCAAACTCCACACAGATAGTGACCCAAGCCTGGAATCGAACCCAGGTCCCTGGAGCTGTGAAGCAGTAGTGTTAACCACTGTGCTACCATGCCGCCCATAAACCAAAAGTAGTGTGTGTGTTTTGTGTGTGTGTATATGTGTGTGTGTATGTGTGTGTTTGTGTCTGTTTGTGTGTGCATGTATGTGTCTGTGTAGGTGCATGTATCCGTGTATTTATGTGTGTGTGTGTATATGTGTATCTGAATGTGTATGGGTCTGTGTATCTATGTGTGCGTCTGTGTCTGTATGTGTGTCTGTGTGTTGACTGTGCCTGCGTGTGTACATGTGTGTTCTCTTCCTGTTCTGTTACTATTTAAATGCAATTCATTTTTCACTTTTCCAATTCCGATGCATGATTACGTTGGAAACATATGCTTGCCATTGGCTTTCGCAGACTCTAACGGGAACACTGACATATCCCACATTTTAGTGTTGGGCTTGAGGATGGTTCTCACCTCTTGAGTCAAAAGATTGAGGCTTCAAAGGCCACATCAGAGACTTGAGTACATAACTTAGATTGAAACTCCATTGCAGTATTGAGGGAATGCTACACTGATAGGGTTGATGTCTTTCAGATGAGATACTAAGCTGAGTCTGTCCTCTTGCGTGTCAGTAAGAAATTCCACATCACAATTTTGAAAAAGGGAAGGGAATTTTTCCCCAGTGTCCTGGTTAATATTAATCCCTCAACTAACATCCCTATAAGCAAACTGATCAGGTGTCTCCATTGCTGTTTGTGCAAGCTTGCAGTATACAAATTGACTACAATTTAACAGTGATTACACTTTAAAGTACTTCATTAGCTGTAAAGCTAACGTTGTGAAAGGCAATGCATCAACACAAGCCTTTACAACAGTGTCAGCAATGTGTAGGACTCAAGACAAAAAAGGCCAATGATGGATGGGGAGAGAGAGGGAAATTGGAGAATGAGGATAGGACGGGATAGAGGATTGGGAGATTAAGGAATGGGAAATGGGGAGATGCCCCGAAGAACAATCAAGGTTGTGGTTTGCTATTAGCATTCTACATTAAGAATGAGAAAATTGTGTATGCGATCGGTACCAAGTAAAGGGAAGAGAGATAAAATGACCACTGGACAAATTTCCTCCAATGTAACAAAACCTCAAGTCACGCCTTCCAGCTGTTCCTCAAATGACTCCAGAATATGTACATCCAACTAGACCAGAGCAAGTCTAAACCTGTACCCGGTGTAAGGTCTAGGATTTGTCTTTCTGAAAGTGCTTATGATTTTGTGCACTTTTATAAGCTCCCTGACCAACTCCTTTGTTTAAAATTCATGCTAGAGCAGGCTTTAGGCACACTGCGGCTGAATGTGCCAAAGGATTCTATTGACTCCAATCGCAGAATCCAAAGGTAAATGGCCACAAACAGGTTCTTTGTTAGCACCACAGTTGAGTGAAGTGATTATTAGATTTGGAGCTAGCAGCGCATTCACAGACCATTGCCCACTGACACTAGATACATTTATATTGAATTAGACTTCATTAATCTTGATCCATGCATAGATTTCCAGCACAAAAGAATATCCTAAACAATTCCAATGTACGTATGGTCAAATTTAAAGATAAGATTTTGACTCAATTCGAGGGAAATCCCTTCTAATTAACAGTAGAAACTGGAGGAAAGATTACACAGCTTTGCAATATTACTTGCATTAAGTTAGGAGAGCCTTGCACTTGTAAAACCACCACTATCTCTCCTCCCACTGCAGAGAAATACTTTCATACACAATGAATTTTTGAAAAGCAGCAAAAAGAACAAAGAAAGATCTTACTTTTTTGCAGATCTTTATCACATGCTTGGGCATTTTGCATTCAATTAGTGACCTCTGAAACAAACAATTCAACACACAAACAGTTGGTCAGATAAATAACCAGATAATTTCCAACTTCTCTTGTCAATCAATGCCCAATTTTTCTGTAATTCCATGTCAGAACTCTTCCAATCAGGTTACCACTGCCTGACAAAGCAGGGAAATGACCCTTATCACAGTCACAAATGAGAGCCTATCACCATCTGACTGTAGGAAACCTATGTTTTGCTTCATGGATGTGGCAAAGCCAGCATTCATTGCCCATCCCTAATTACCCTTGAGAAGGTAGTGTTGGCCAGCCTCCTTGAACCTCTGCAGTCTGTGATGAAGGTGTACCCATAGTGCTGTTCCAGGAGAGAGTTCCAGGATTTTGACAGCAAAGGAATAGTGATATCGTTTCAAGTTAGAGTGGTGCTTGATAGAGGGGTATTTGTGGGTGATAGCATTTCCATGCATTGTCTGTCCAGGAGTTCACAGGCTTGGACAGTGCTGTCAAAGGAAGCTTGGCAAGAGCACCTTGTAGATGGTACACGCTAAAACCATGATATGCAGGTGATGGTGGGGGTAAATGTTTAAGGTGGGTGCCAATCAAGTGAACTGCTTTGTTCTCAATGCTGTCAACTTTCTTGTTGTTGGAACTGCACTCTGCCAGATATGTGGAGAATATCTTATTAGACTCCTCGTGTATCCTCCATCGTCCTCTCTGATCTGTCTGCAGCCTTTAACATAGTTAACCACGACATCATTTTCCATTTCTTTTGGATAGGTTTGCCTTTGGTAGATTTTTTAAATTCATTTGTGGGACATGGATATCACTGGCTGGCCTACATTTATTGCCCATCTCTTGGCAGTTGAGGGTCAACCACATTACTATGGCTCCGGAGTCACATATTGGTCTGACCAGATAAGGGTGGCAGATTTCCTTCCCTAAAGGACATTAGAGAAGCAGGTAGATCTTTTTGACAATTGACAATGGTTTCATGGTCATCAGTAAATACTTAATTCCAGTTTTTTTTATTGAATTCAAATTCCACCATCTGCTATGGCAGGATTCAAACTGGAATCCCCAGAATATTAGCTGAGTTTCTGGAATAATAATCCAGTGATAATATCACTAATGCTCCCTAAGTGGTAGGTTTCATTTTTATCGAGCCAGCGTTGACAAAATGTCATCTGGACTTGAAATATCAGCTCTTTTGTCTCCTTCCAGATGCTGCTAGATCTGCTGAGATTTTCCAGCATTTCCTCTTTTGGTTTCAGATTCCAGTATCCGCAGTAATTTGCTCTTATCCATTTTTATCCATTTGGTCATTGCGAGAGAATCACCTGCTATGGCTTCTTTTCCAGTTCCCACACCATTCCATTATCCATTTGCCCCTACTAGTTCACATCCAGAGGCTACCCCTCAGTAATTTCATCTTACAGTGGGCCAGATTCCACGTTTATTTATTTGTCACAAGTGAGGCTTACATTAACACTGCAATGAAGTTACTGTGAAACTCCCCTAGTTGCCACATTCCGGGCCTGTTCGGGTCAATGCACCTAACCAGCACATGTGGGAGGAAACCGAAACATTTGGTGGAAACCCATGAAGATATGGGGAGAACGTGCTAACTCCACACAAACAGTGATCCAAGCCAGGAATCAAACCTGAGTCCCTGGTACTGTGAAGCAGCCGTGTTAACCACTGTGCTATCGTGTCACCCCAAACATGTTTGTTGACAACACCCAGCTTCACTTCTCTTGATATCTCTAAATATCTGACATCCAGTCCTGCATGAGCAGAAATGTCGTCCAGTTAAATATTGGGAAAACCAAAGCCTTTGGATCCAACTACAAACTCATTCGCAGGCTACAAACGCCAACCCCCATCCCTGACAATTGCCTGAGGCAAAAGCCAACCATTTGCAATCTTTGACATAATTGGACCCGAGATGAACTTCCCAGTCCAGAGCCTCTCCAAGCCCATCTACTTCCTCATCATATCATCCATCCCTCCAAGCTGTTCCCTCTCACCCCCACTATTCCAATGCTTTTATAGTAACGCACCAACCCCATTACCCTGCACTCTTTGTAAACTGCAACGCATGCCAGACTACTGCCTGTTCCCTAACTCATACCCAATGCAAATACATAATTGAATGCATTATCTAAACGCAAGTTGTGACTGGGAGCATTTGATGAGGTAGCTTTGATTTTAAAGCTTCAATAAGAGCAGCATGGTAGCACAGTGGTCAGCACTGCTGCTTCATGCTCCAGGAACCTGGGTTCAATTTTCAGCTTGGGTCATTATCTGTGTGGAGTTTGCACATTCTCCTCCTGTCTGCATGGGTTTCCTCTGGGTGCTCCGGTTTCCTCCCATAGCCCACAGATGTGCGAGTTAGGTTGATTGGCCAGGCTAAAATTGCCCTTAGAGTCCTGAGACGTGTGGATTAGTTCGTAAATATGTAGCGATATGGGGGTAGGGCCTGGATGGGGTTGTGGTCAGTGTAGACTCAATGGGCTGAATGGCCTTTTTCTCTACTGTAGGGTTTCTATGATTTCTATGAAAAGCAAAATACTGCAGGTGCCGCAGATCTGAAACAAAAACAGTCTGGCCATTTCTCCAACCTCACTTGCCCTACCAATGAGAACAGACTTTTGGCACTCAGCTAAATCTCCATTCACTGCAGTGGGATCAGAGAATCCCAGCTGCGGGAGAGGTTGGGGAATCCAGCTCAGAAATTATTGGAAATGTTCATCAGGCCCAGCAGCATTTGTGGAGTGAAGAACTAACTTTGGACTCCAATCTATCTATCTATCTATTGCTATCCATCCCAAGGGATGATGATGGTTTCCTTCATTTCGTTTATTTTCTGATAGTTCTGTTTTGGGGGTTTGATGTGTGTGTTCTGCTGTGGCTGTATAAACCAATCCTTGACAGGCACTGCTTTCCGCATACTTGGCAGGCGAGATCTGCTGTGGGTGTTGGAGCGGGAGTTTCACTATGGCGTTTCCTATGTCGTTCTAGTGCTGCTTCTCTGTTCTTTTTTCCTATATCGTTGACGCTCTTTCTTGTGATGGTCCGCCACTGTGCACGGTCTAGGGCCTTTTCTTCCCATGTTGATGGGTCGATGTCAGCTTTTTTCAGGCTCCTTTTCAGAGTGTCTTTGTATCGCAGCCGCTGACCTCCTTGTTTGCGGGTGCCACTAGACAGTTGGCCGTACATGATGTCCTTGGGCAGTCTTTCATCCTGCATTCTGACTACGTGTCCTGCCCAGCGCAATTGGGCAGACATCACCAGGGTTGAGACAGCTGGCATTTTAGCTCGGGAGAGAACTTCAGTATTAGTTATTTTATCTTTCCATGTAATTCTCATCAGAGAGCGTAAATGTCGTTGTTGAAGTTGGTCCAGCTGTCGAAAATGTCTTTGGTATGGACACCATGTCTCACAACCGTAGAGCAGTGCAGACATGACTACGGCTCTGTATACTTTGCACTTTGTGGCCATCTTGATGTTCTGTGACCAGACACGACTTTTTAGCTGTCCAAAGGCAAAGCAAGCTTTATTTATTCGCGATTCAATCTCCATGTCCAAAGAGGTGGAGGATGTTATCATGCTGCCCAGGTAACAGAAGTTGGTTACTGAATTAAGACTTGTGTTATCGATGAGCACAGATCGTTCTTCACGATTTGATCCAGGAACTGGCTGGTGCAGAACCTCGGTCTTTTTAAGATTAATTGTTAATCCGAAGTTTTTAGCTGCACTGGCAAAGCGGTTGGTGATCGCTTGGAGATCTTCGAGAGTATGGGCTACTAGGGCACAGTCATCAGCAAACTGAAGCTCTCGTACCACTAGATCCCTTACTTTTGTTCTCACCTTCAGTCTGGTGAGATTGAGAAGACCACCATCAGTCCTGGTTTGTAAGAAGACACCTGAATCTGATGACTCTAATCTGGCATCTTGGATAACAGCAGCATAGAATAATCCGAAGAGGAAAGGAGCTAAAACGCATCCCTGTTTAACGCCGTTTCTGATTGGGAATGGGTTGGAGAGCTCACCACATATGTGGATGCGACCCTCCATGCCTTTATGAAACTGGCATATAATTTTGCATAAATGTGGAGGGCAACCAAGTTTCCAAGAAACTTGGACTCCAATATTGTTCCAAACATAAACTCTGTTCCTCTCTGCATACAAACTACCAGATCTGCTGAGCTTTTATATCTCTTTCTGAATTTTACTTACAGAAAGCTTTACTGTGTATCTAACCCATGTTGTCCTGTTCTGGGAGTGTTTGCTGGGACACTGGGCGAATACTTTCATCTGAAATGAATGGTCATACATTTTAGTTATGATCCCACTTGCCTCACACAGAGGAGGTTCTTATCTCTACTTTTGTTCCAGGAGCTTTTCCAACCAGAAAGCGGGCCCTAAATCCTGGAATTCTCTCTCCTTCTTGACGCTTTTCTTACTGCTTTGGTGACAATCCCTAATGAAAGTCGATATTAATTACAAATCACACCAGTAAAAATCTTGGTTATTTCAAAACATCACAGCAATTATTTAACACGGTATTTGCAGTAAGAAAAGTAATAATGATCACGAGGTTAGGTATTATTAACCCCAATGCTCTGGCTCGTAAACTCATGAGTGCTTTATTGTAATTGACTGGGGGCGCATTGAGACGGACTACTTGTTGCCCGAGAGTTTCAGTTGAATTTTGGTGATGTTTCAAAAGTTTATTTGTAAATTTCTCCAACTTCCTATCACTTAGAAGACAGGCAGAAAGCTGAGTTCTGGAAGTGACACGTGTCGAAGAAGCCATTAACTCGGGTTAGTGAGTGGCACTGCGGGGAGAGGCTGTGTGGAAGAGATTTTAAAACAAACACACGTTCCTAATTTCCTAATTCCCCGAGTGAGATGTTAACACATAAACACGTGTCTGCTGGCAGCCAAATTGCTGAGGGAGGTGTGAGGGAGTTATGTGGAACTGACTGTGAGATGTAACACATCCCCAGCCTGTAACCTTCTCCAGACGAGCCGACCTTAAACCAGTGTCCGTAAGGGAGAGAGGAGAAATTCGCTCATTTCTCTCACATTATCACTGCCCAAACTATCTCCCTCTCACATATTGCTGCAATCAGAATGCCCCCCACCCAAAAAAAAGCTCTTGGAGTCTGCTCTGCCATCCAATGTGATGATGGCTGATTCCCCCATCTCAGCCTATTCAGTAACAGGGCACACTTCAAAGAGACAAGCAATTCCAGGGCACACCCACTTTTTTTCAGCTGAATCAATTGCTCATAAACGTCACATTCACTTACATTCACGATGGTCAGGCTTTTACTGGAGAGGATTGCAGCCCCAGTGCGCGCAGGAAACTAAATAAAGATCATGTGCATTATAATCATGGACCCCAGGCACCTCAGACATTCTCTTTTCCACTTTCTTCTGTCAGGAAAAATAAAAAAGTCTGAGGTCACCTACCAACCCACTCAAGAAAAGCTTCTTCCCTGCCGCTATCAGACTTTTGAATGGACCTACCTCACATTCTCTTCACTCTAGCTGTGACTGTAGCACTACGTTCTGCACTTTCTCGTTTCTTTCTCTATGAACGGTATGCTTTGTCTGCAAAGCGAGCAACAATACTCTTCACTGTATACTAATACACGTGACAATAATAAATCAAATGTTTCAAATCATAGAATCCCTGCAGAGGCCATTCGGCCCATCAAGCACAATTCCACTTGGGCCCTATCCCCATAACTCTCTGTACTTACCCTGCCAATCCCCCTAACACTAAGGCACAATTTAGCATGGTCATTTAACCTCACCCGCACATCTTTGGATTGTGGGAGAAAACCAGAGCACCTGGAGGAAATTCATGCAGACATGGGGACAACAGAACGTGCAGACTCCACACAGCTACCCAAGACTGGAATTGAACTTGGGTCCCTGGCGCTGTGAGGTACCAATGTTAACCACTGTTCCACCGTGATACCACAAATCTGTTACAGAATACACTATTTTCACTTGAGCATAGACATTTTAAAAGTATTTCTAACTATTCATAGTCCTAAATCTGTTCCACACATGGTGCTGAGTTCAGGCATCTGAATCTCTTTATTTTGTGTTACGAATTTCATTTCTGTAAAATATTTTTAAAAGTATAATTTTTGAAGTGTAGAAATCTATCCACTTCCTTCTTAAATTTCTTTATTTAAAATTTCTACATGGACCTCTGGCAACATTTGGCATTTCTCCATCCCCTTTGATGCCCTGAGGGCAATCAAACAAAGACATGACAATCATCCAGGAAGATTTTAGGGCTAATAACTATAAGCCTGATCCAAGAGATATTGCGGGGCAATTTGATGGAGGAGAGGAGTTGAAAAGGGGAAAAGAAGATATTCCAAGTATAGCCCAAGCAACTGAAAGCAGGACCACAATACTTGGTTGATTAAAATCAGGGAGGCCACAATTAGAGTAATATTGGTATCTCAAGAGCTGGAAGAGTTTACAGACGTATTGAGAGACCAGGGCTACAGAAGGATTGAACAGGAGGATAAGGATTTTAAAATTCAAGGTCTAAACATGGCCTGTCCTAATATTTATTTCTTTGTTTTGGCACAATCGTTTTGATAACACTCTGCTGAAATGCCCAGAAAACTTTCCCTATGTTAAAGGCACTGTCTCAATATAAGCTGCTATTGTTAGTGTTGTTATACTGCTCTCAAATTCAAGGTTCCTTCACAGTTATACAAGCAATCAGGAAGTTTGCGTTGGACGTAGTGAAGACCATTGCTCATTGGGCAGTTTAGCTTCCCACTTCCTGTCCACCCTCCGACCTCTATTTCAACAGGCAAAATGGGAAAGAAAGCACTGGGGAAACATAGTACAATCATCACCACTGGAATTCTCTCTGTACACCTCTCCACCCCGCTTTAAGACCCACCGTAAAGTTTACCTCTTTGACTGTGTTTTTAGTCACCTGCCCTAAAATACACCTATAGGCTGGATGTTATAGTATGTTTTATAAAGTAGGTAAAGTTTATTTATTTGTCACAAGTCGGCTTACATTAACACTGCAATAAAATTACTGTGAAAATCCCCTAGTTGTCACACCCTGGTGCCTGCTTGGGTACACTGAGGTAGAATTTAGCATGGCCAATGCATCTAACCTGCACATCATTGACTGTGGGAGGAAACTGGAGCATCCAGAGGAAATCCACATAGATATGGGGAGAATGTGCAGACTCCTCATAGACAGTGAGCCAAGCTAGGAATCAAACCTGGGTCCCTGGTGCTGTGAGACAGCAGCGCAAACCCCTCACTGTGTCACCATGCCGCCCCATATATAACTTTCCTGTGAAGCATTTTGGCACATTTCATTAACTTAAAGATGGCGTACAAAGATAAGTTGTTGAATTGCCTTTGCAGCCATGTGAGGAGTAGTAAAAGTGACTCCCCATCATACCACTGCATATCTGACTAGAACAGGGTTTTTTTTCTGTGAATTTAGCAAGAGTGAAGGTATTTACTCAACGTCTCTGCTTAACTATTATGTGCTGATTATAAGTCAGTCAGGCTTTTTTGAGTTTAAAACCAGAAAGGGGTTAGTTTTCTTGGAGTTAAAAACCCATTTCGAAAAGAGATTAACATATTTAAAATGGTAAGTTCATGCTGACCTTTACAACCCATCCACCCACTCACACCCCATACACACAAGCTATGTAGTCAGTAGTTACTTTCTTACCAAATTAATGTTCAATGATAAAGGTTAAAAAATGAGTCCTTTGCAGTAACTGTGGCTGTGGCAGCTTTTCCTCCATGATGGTCATGAAATTCCATGAGTTAAAGTCCATGTAAAACTGCAATTCATGGAGATTTTTATAACATAATCCACATTTTCTAGAAGTTGATGATGTTTGCATCTGAGTTTTCTTTCGAAGGGAATTCACTATCTCTGTGCTGGATTTTTAAATTGTAATAGAGACAGGGTCTTAACTTAGGAGAGAACAGAAGAAGTTACTGCCCCTATGGCAGGTTCACTCCAGGCTGCTCCTGTTTTAGCAGCTTGTGTGATATATTGAAAGATATTCAGAAAATGGCTCCTGTCACATGACCATCCACCCCATAATAATTTCAGAAGATATCTGTTGAACTGATAGTTCAACAGATATCTTCTGAAATTATTATTTTGGACCATGGGACAATAGCCACTGTCTGTTGAACTGATAGTTCGACAGACAGTGGCTATTGTCCCATGGTCCAAAATATCCCAACCATTAGCTTTGGAATGATCCAATATCTCATGTTGATAAGATGGGAAGAACACCTTTCCATATGGTATTATGTCAGTAGACCTTCTGACTCTAGTTAAGACGCATCATTATAGAAATGCAAATTTGAAGTCCAGCAGAGTTTCAGTAATTTTTTAAAGTAGTTCTTGACAAGTAATTTACATAACCTTAAAAGGCAAAGGACAAAGTTTGAGACCCAAAACATTAAATAGTCTTTTCTTACTGTCACAATGGTGTGGGATTCCATGAAGGTGTCTGGGCATGCCTCCATTGTATTCCTCCTCACAATCTTCCAGAAAACAGGTCAACTGGTAACACCAGACATCAGGTGACTTATGGCAGCCAGTTTAAGTCAATGACTTTGCTGTTTTTTTAAAAAGTTCTTTCTATACTGTTCAATATATGTTTGATCTGTCAATGAAATTACAGGTTGATATCACTGATGTACAGTCACACCATTGTGACAATAAGGAAGGACCAGTTAATGTTTTGGGTCTCAAACTTTGTCCTTTGCCTTTTAAGGTTATGTAAATTATTTGAACCTTTATTCAGGTTCTTGACAATAACCTGTTTCTTATTATTAAACTATACATTCCATAGAAAAGGAAAATTTCTGCATGTAATTCATATTTCCGATTGAATTGCCAAAAGACCTCAAGTGTAAAGAACACTTCTTTAAAATTCATTCCTGGGACATGGGCATCGCAGGCTGGTAAGCATTTATTGCTCATCCTTAGTTGCCCTTGGAGGGCAGGTGAAGTCAATCACATTGCTCTGGCATCACATGTAGGCCAGACCAGGTAAGCACAGCAGATTTCCTTCTCTAAAGAACATTAGTGAACCAGATGGGTTTTTCCTACAATTGACAATGATTTTACAATCATCAGTAGATTGTTAATTCTAGATTTTTTTTATTGAATTCAAATTCCATCATCTGCCATGATGGGATTCGAACCTGGGTTCCCAGAACATTAGTCGAGTTTCTGGATTAAGCATCTAGTGAGAATACCATCAGGTCACCACCTTCCCTATCCATTTTCTTGCTTTAATGGGCTGTAGTCTAGGGTATAGTCATGATTGTTGAAATGGTTAGCTGATGTAACTGTGAATGGGCTATTGATTGTATTCTTCTCCACTCTTCTTAGGCAGTTTTTCGGGATTGAGGGTGACTTGCTTTCACTTCAGTCTGATGGGTTCTGAGATGGCTGAAAATCCAATGTATGATCTGCTGACTCTGCCACATGTGGGGTAAGTGGTGTCGGCTGAGTAAGGCAGATGAGGTGCTTGGAGGTTTATTCCTTCCTTCCTCAACTACACATTAGCAGGAAAATCTCTCAATCTCAAATTAATCTTCCATGATTTGGTGGGGATGTTTGACTCTTCTAGCGTGCTTTGAAAACATCTCAAAGGAATTTCTATTGTCTTCCCAACAGCCTCCTCCCATTACCAAGTAGTGATGAGAGAGTTGTTCAGGAGTCTGGTGTCTGGCATGCGGACTGCACGTTCTGCTCGGTGGAGCTGGTTTTGAGTGATTAGTGCTTTGAGGCTAACATCAGCAAATTCTCAGCAGCCTCCACTTGCTCCACAGTGACATTATCCTCACCACCAGAAACACTACAAACCTTGTCTCAGTGAAAACTGGGGTCAAACAGGGTTATATCACTACATCAACTTCTCCATTTTCCTCACTGCAATTCTGTGGACCATTTTCCATGTCTTAGGAGTCTCTCCTTCCTGATATAGACAACAACATTCATCATCACTTGCAATGCACCAGCTCAGCCCCCTGCAAACTGAGGAAAAGAATATTTGACGACTGGGATCTCAAACCTGAGATTAAGATCATAGTTTAGCTGGCAAGTTGGCTTGGGAGAGAATGACTTTCTAGCCACTGGATTTGGGGGAATCTAGCAAAGATACTTCCCCAGTGCTTTAGAACCTGGGTCCCTGGTGCTGTGAGACAGCAGTGCAAACCCCTCACTGCTGTAGATTATCCAAACTCCTAAAGCATTTAGGAGGATGGGGATCACTATTGCCATGACCTTAATCTCATGTTTGAGATTTTGGTCCTCAAATAGACAACAAAATTCATCAGGATTTCCAATGTGCTGGTTCAGCCCTCGACCAGCTGAGAAGAAGAATATTTGAATACCGTTGTCTTGGCTGAAGAATGTGGGGTCTCCTGGATGCCAGTGTGGTCCACAGCAAACATGTCAGCAGTATGTGTTTGTTGTGCAAGGACCTTCAGCTCAGAGTTATTGGAGGCTGAGCTGCAGACACTGTGACACATTAGGAAGGTGTGAAGTCACGTGGATACTTCAGACCAAGAGGTAGTCACATCAGTTATGTTAGGGTCTTCAGTAGTCAGGAGGTTGTGACCTTGAGTGAGCAGGTAAGGAGACCTAGAGGGCAGGAGTGTAGGGCTCTCAATGGATCTGAGGTTCTCTCAGCTTGTTAGGGTGACAGCGGAGCTGAAGATGGATGAACAAACTGGCTATGGCACCATGTACAGGAAGCCATTCAAGTGGAGGGAACAAAACATTGGTAGTAGAGTGAGAGACATTGTCACTGTTTCCTGTAGCTAAGAGCAAAAGTCCAGAAGGCAATACTGCCTGCTCATTGCCAGGGCTCAGGACAGTTTCTTACGGCTGGTGAGCGTCTTGCAGGAGGAGAGAAAGGATGTAATTGTCTGGTCCATGTAGTACCAATGACATAGGTGGAGCTATGAAAGAGATTCAGCATAGAGACTATGAAGGTATTAAATTGAAAATCAGAATCTTAAATGTAATAATCTGAGGTATGTGCAAATTGGCATATAGGAAGTAAGATTAGAGAAATGCATGTGCAGCTCAAAGACTGGTAAGGGAGAAGTGAACTCTGATGGGCACTGATACCAGTATTGGAGAAAGTGGAATCTGTAACGTTGGGACTGTCTATACCTGAATCATGCTAGGACTGGTGTTCCAATAGGCCATATGACCAGGGAAGTAGAGATGGTTTGAATCCAAATACCAGAGGCAAGAGATGAAATTTGGGAAAATTTGGTAAAAAAAGAGTTGGCAAGTGAGCCAAGAGAAAACTGGGAAAGGGTAGCATACAATCATTCACTTCTGCGGATTAGACCACAACATGTGGTAAAACCCTGTAGCACCTTTTTAACATTGTGGGTACCCCTTGGACATCATCACGTCCACATTTCCACAGATTAACACTGGGCTGAATTTCTGCTCATTATCTGCAGTAATATTAAAGCAATCCAGATGAAAAGGGGAGCCACCCCTGAAGATGAAAGATATTATAAATGCTGGTTACATCCATTGTCATTTCCATCTGCAATATTCCCAATATTTTACTTTGCTGAAGATTCCACTCTCCAAGGAGAGATTCCCACCCTGTGAGCACCTTCAAGGAGCGCTGGAGGTGTCTACGTGCGAAGAAGCATGTCTGTTAAAAAATTGTTCACTCTGTTGTGCACCAAATTAATTATTGGATGGTTCAGTTTAATTTAAATCAAGTTACTCACAAAGGACGCTTATCTAAATGCATTCTTTGATTTGATTTATTATTGTCACATCTATTAGCGTATTGTTTTTTGTGCGCTCTACAGACAAAACATACTGTTCATAGAGAAGGAAAGGAGAGAGTCCAGAATGTAGAGTTAAAGTCATAGCAAGGTGTAGAGAAAGATCAACTTCATACAAGATAAGTCCATTCAAAAGTCTGATGGCAACAGGGAAGAAGCTGTTCTTTTTGGCGACCAACTCATTTTCAAACACTGGTGAATTAACCAAGGAATACATTTAAACGAATAAATATGTCATTACGCGTGTTTCATTGAGGATTTCATGTCTGCGATTATGTAAACACGTTAGCTAACGAAGTGTAGCCTAAGTAGCGCAATTTCAGGTGCGTTATGGGCAAATTCTCCCTGTTAGCGCCCAGAAAAGAAACTATATTCCCTTGCCTTTCCCATTGTCACCCCAATGTTTTTAGATGCGATTCGGAATCTGATCTCATATAAAGGAGCCTTTCCTCCCCAAGCCGATAACTGTTCCACATTGACAGCCTGTCCTGACTCTGTGCTAAGGCAGGGTGAAGTGTTGAGATTGGCAGCTCTTTGGGCTGTGTGCTGGTGATGTGTGTGTGCGTGTGTGTGTGTGTGGAGTCAGGCCCCTGCCTGCTCATTGTTTTGCCTGACACTCTCCCTCTTGTTCTGATGTTTTCTCGCCGAGGTGTCGAGAGGCTGGAGCCAGCATTTGTCCCGTCCCATTGTTGACACAGGCCGAGAGAGTCATCAGATTAGCTGCAGGGTTAAATCCCCCGAGCTCACAGCCTATCCGCTCGCAGAGAGAAACAGGGGGTAAAATAGAGCCGGCGGGGAGGAGGGTGCAGCAAAGTATAAAGAGATTGAGAGGCAGAGCAACAAGGCAGACTCACCTCTCTGCAGCCAGTGTGGCATAAACATTGGGCAAGGAAACGGCAACAAGCCTGTGACATGGACAGACCTACCCAGGCAACAGCCAGACAGCAAAGCTGCCGCTGCTTACAACAACCCAGTGCAGCATGTACCGAGCACTCACCCCCGACAGGAAGGTAAGATTCCCCTCTTTTGCACCTTCTGTCTCTGATAATTCACTTGTGTTGAAAAGTTTCGGTGCGTTTGGCTCTGTCACCACAGCAACCGCTCGGATTTAATACTTTAACCTCAAAAGTTGCTTTGGTAATGCCTCTTTAAGAAGCAAACGCCTCCCCTCTCTCCTTTCCCCCCCTCCCCCCTCGCCTTTCCTAATAATGATTGGTGTGCATGAACAGTGCTCCCTGATAAAGAAGATGGAAAAATGTGACATGTGGTCTTTTCTGGTGAAATGCTGAGAACCCCAACGTAGATCTTTAAGTCTATTCACCAAATTTCTCAATGACTCGGATGAAAGAGTATATTAAACCAGGTTAGAAATAGAGAGTTGTATATTCAAATTTACTGATAACACCAGATTTGGAATAGAGAATTTACGTTGAGGCAACACAGTGGCACAGTGGTTAGCACTGCTGCCTCACACTTTAACCTGGTGTTGTGAGACTTCTTAATGTCCAATAGATTTATTTGGTAGCAAACGCTACTAGCTTTTGGAGCGCTGCTCCTTCGTCAGGTGAGTAGGGAGTTCTGCTGACAAATAGGGCACACACTTACAAAATACTGATTAGAATGCGAGTCTTTACAGCTAATCAAGTCTTAAAGGTGCAGACAACGTGGGTGAAGATAGCATTAAGCATAAGTTAAAGAGATATTAGACATGTTAAAACACATGCCAGGCACCCAGGTTCAATTCTGGCTTTGGGTCACTGTGCAAATTCCACGCAGACATTCTCCCCTGTGTCTGTGTGCATTTCCTCCAGGTGCTCCGGTTTCCTCCCATAGTTCAAAGATGTGCAGGTTAGGTTGATTGACCTTAGCATTGAGGAATTAGCAGGGTAAATATGTGTGGTTACACGAATAGGACCTGAGTGGGACCGTGGTTGGTGCTGCTTTGATGAGCCGAATGGTCTCCTTCTACACTGGAGGATTCTATGTTGAGGAGGAAGGGTTATCTGGAATTCTCTCCCACAAAGGGCTGGGGGGGACGGGGTAAAGAAAATTGTTACATTTTTGTTGGGTAAACCTGTCAAGGGATATGGAAGAAATGCAGATAAATTAAGTTGAAGAACAGGCAGCCATGAACTATTTGAATGGCAGAACAGGTTCAAAGGGCTGAATTGGCCTTCCTAATTTTCATCTCGTCCCTTAATGGTCATGATACATATCCAGGGACATATCCAATGGGATCAGTTGATATTGATGAGCAGAAAACCTGGCTGATTCCCCTTCCCAAACCCACGGTTACTGAGTCCAGTAGAATAGATCTGATGGTTGTTTGGAGTGGGATCAGCCGTTCCAATCCAGGCTGGGGATTTAACTGGTACAGCCCTAGTTAATTTAGAACATAGAAAAACTACAGCACAAACAGGCCCTTCGGTTCACAAGTTGCACTGATCATATCCCTACCTACCTAGCCTATTTATAACCCTCAGTCCTATTAAATCCTATGTACTCATCCAGAAGTCTCTTAAAAGACCCCAACATATTTGCCTCCACCACCATCGACAGCAGCCGATTCCACTCACCCACTACCCTCTGAGTGGAAAACTTATCTCTGATATCTCCTCTATACATTCTCTCCAGCACTTTAAACCTGTGTCCTCTTGTAGCGACCATTTCAGCCATGGGAAAAAGCCTCTGAGAATCCACCCGATCTATATCTGTCAACATCTTATAAACCTCTATCAGGTCACCTCTCATCCTTCGTCTCTCCAGGGAGAAAAGACCAAGTTCCCTCAACCTATCCTCATAAAGCATGCCACCCAATCCAGGCAACATCCTTGTAAATCTCCTCTGCACCCTTTGAATAGCTTCCACATCCTTTCTGTAATGAGGCGACTAGAATTGAGCACAGTATTTCAAGTGAGGTCTGACTAGGATCTTATAAAGCTTCAGCATTATCTCCCAACACTTAAACTCAATCCAAGTTCTTGAATTGCCTCCGCTTTTACCAGCTAAGCCATCAGTGAACTTATTGAGGAAGTAGGATATATACTGGTCTGCAGATAGTGATAAAAATAGAGGAAAATCGATCATGGAACAGTTGTTGCTTGCTAACATATTAAAAGACCTTGTCAAGTGGGCCATGTCCCAATTGACAAAGGGACAACTCTTTGTTCACCTGAGGAGCCAATCTCCAACTCCTCTGTGCGACAGAGATGGCTGCCTGTGAGTAAGTGTTGGTCTGCACAGCCTATGGATCTAAAATAAAGACTTGCATTTATATATTAATTCCTATAACCTCAGAATGACCCCAGCAGACTTTACAACCAATGGAGTACTCTGGGAGTGTAACCACCGCTGCCATGTGGGAAAGATGACAATTAGTTTGTACATGGCAAGTTCCTACTAACAGAAATATGATAACATTAGATATTTAGCTGCAGTGAAGCATATTAAGGGATAAGTATTCAGAACACTGCTGAGAATTCACCTGCTCTTCTGCAAAATGGTACCATGGAATAGTAACTTTTTTTTGATTTATTATTGTCACATGTATTGTGAGACAGTGCTGTCTCACAATACAGTGTTGTACCAAAGTATTGTCTCCTGTACTCTATACAAACATACCATTCATTGCATAGGGGAGAAGAAAAAGAAAAGGTGTAGAGTATAGTGTTACAGTCAGAGCTGGGGTTTAGAGGAGTTTAAAAGAATTAGAGTACAATTTTAAAAGTGTAGAACAAGAATCCTTACTGGACTGTTTGTTAGAGTTCCGACCTGGTCTTTCATGTTATTTGTAAGCTGCCGATGATGATTAGGACAGAGGTTCAAATGTGGAGACCTGTTTTTGGGTCGAATGGGTGCAGAGGGAGATTGGTTATGATCAGTTTTGTGGTTCACTCTGCCCTGTGGGGAAACTGGAATGGATTCCGAAGTGTAAAGAGTAAGAGAATTAGAGGGCATGCGGGGGACAGCTTGCAAAAAGTTGCCTCACTCCGATGCCATCTTGTTGCCATCCACCTCAGCTGAACATCTCATCCGAAAGTTGATACGTCTCTGACAGGGCAGTACTCCCCTTGGTACTTCCACTTGGTGTGTCAGCTTGGGTTAGTTCTGTGGAATGGAACGTGAACCCATGAATTTCAACTCAAAGGTTAGCATGCTATCTACTAAGCCAAAGGCAAAGGATAGGAGCAACTCAGACATGGGGTCTGTTCAAGTCTCAAGATCTCAGCTATTCACTCCTTGTCTTGCAGCTAATAAGACAACATTGCAGTGAGACTTTCCAGACACCTGATAGTACAGAGCTTGTAAAAACCTGCTCTACTCCTTGTTCCAGCCTTCACTAACCTTGTTTCTTGTGTTGTTATTGACAGTGCTGTTGGTATTTGGAGACCTTGGCTCATCACACCCAAAGATATTGAAAAGGAACAACAAAGAAAGATGGCAACAGTAAGTCTGTTCAGCAACATGTTTCTTTCTCTCCATTCACCTGTTTGTCGCAGTGGCAGCCTCGGAGTAAACAGCCTCTTCCTGTGTTCTCTCCCCCTATCTCATGTTGAGCTACATCACCCTCTCTCCAATACCTCACACCAAAGTAACCATTCTTCAGGTGTGAGTGCGAATGGTGACCATAGTTATTTGACCAGTATGAGCTGGTCTGAACTTGCCATTAGCCAATAGACCTGACTGGATGGTGATGAGCAATGGGAATCCTCTCTTATTGTCTGTAGTGAACAGCACACAACAAGAGAGCTGGCTTGACTACTACTCAGTGGGAATGACCAAGAGAAAGTCCCCATTCAATCCTCACCCTGCATCACCCCAGATACCAACCCACTCTGAGATTATACAGGGACTCTGCTGTGTGCACCCCTTACAACATAGATTATAAAGCTCAGGGGAATTAAACGAATAGATGAGCAATTACCCACAGGAGTGTGCAATGCACACAAGGAGCAGGCCACTCAGCCCCTCAAGTCTGCTCCGCCATTTAGTAAGATCACAGCTGATCTGATTGTAACCTCAAAGCTGCATGCCACCTAGCCCCAATAACCTATCACCCCCTTGCTTACCAGGAATCTAACCACCCTGCTTTAAAAATATTCAAAGACTGTGTTTCCACTATTTTTTTCAGGAAGAGTTCCAGAGACGAACCTGAGTCAAAAAATTTCATCACATCCCCTTGTTAAATGGGCGACCCCTTATTTTTAAAGTGACCCTTATTCCGGCTTCTTTCACAAGAGGAAATATCCTCTTCACACCCACCCTGTCAAGATCCCGCAGGATTATATATGTTTCAATCAAGTTGCCTTTTGCTCTTCTACACTCCAGCACGTACACAGTACTGAGGTCCCAGTACAACTGAAGCATAAACTCCCTACTTTTGTATTCAATTCACTTTGTAACAAATGATAATATTCTATATTCTTTCCTAATTATTTGCTGTACCAGCATACTAGCCTTTTGTGATTCATGCACTAGGGCAGCCAGATCCCTCTGCATCTCAAAGTCCAATATGAATGTGTGATGCACCATATTATTACCTCTACAGTTCCAGAACTTGGGTGTCTATAAGACAATGAAGCAAAGATAAAGAATGTATTTCTGAAGAAAACTCATGTTCAACTCAGAATGTCAACTCTGTTTCTCTCACCCTCAATGCTGCCAGACCTGCTGAATATTTCCAGCACTTGTTTTTATGATGAAGAATGTATTATTTATTCCAGTCCTAACATTCTAACCTTTTTGTTCCAGTTGACCCTGTCCAACAGCAAACAGCCTCAGCAAACACTCATTGTAGACAAAATCTCGGCATTCCGACACCCCGTCAAGTAAGTTTCCTGATGGGAATTTATTTATAAGCTGATTTTCAGGAGCAGAAATCTGCGAGGAATTAATATCCGATTAGCACATACATTTGGTGCCCTATTTAAACATGATGGGCATCAGTGATCAGAGAACCTTGATATTCCAAAGCCCTGCATTCTCGTCCTCCTCACCCAAAGACATTGGGTCAATCTTACCAAAACAGTAAGTTCCAAATGAATGTGAAAATAGGAGAGAATTGCACCCATTTTGTCAGCAAAATTTCAGAAGTGACCTTATGCCACTCAAAGCAAAAAAAAAGGCAAATGTGATTCATATCAGTATGGGGGGCAGGGAGGGGGAGGTGTTGGATGAATGGAGTCTGTTCACCAGAAAGCTAATTGCTGACAGCTAGAGGGCACTATTGTGCATACATAGATCTGTAAGATCACCCCCACTGACTTTAACTGGACAAAGCCCACAGATATCCATCTACTGCATCCTATCGGTTGCTTGACCTGAGACACTGAAGCATTGAGTATCCATTTGGCAAAGCCCATCCCAGGAGAATTGTCAGGTTGTGTCCAGCCCATAGTCTCTGCAATTCATACAACCAAAGTTTTCAGCATTGTTGGGGGTATTGAGAGGCAGTCTCACCAGTTGTACGGTCTTGGCAAGAGAGGAGGACATGTTTGGATTGCCCCATCCCTAATGACCTGACTGGCAATGCCAGTTAAAACTAGTGCTGAAGGGTCAATCTCCTCAAGAAGCAATTAGAAATAATCACACTAGTCTGAAAATACTGGAGGTTCATCAAGTGTATTTCTTTCAGCACTCCCTGGGGCTGCTAGACTGATGCATTGGTGACTGGCAGTATTCAGACACTGATGCATTGTTATTTGGCAGTGAGAAAGACTGGAACGAGAGGGCACAGTTTAAAAATGATAGGTCTCCTTTTAAAATGGAGATGTGGAGCATTCTTTCTTCTTGGAGGTCATTAATCTGTAGAATTCTCTTCCCCAGAAAGCAGTGGAGACAGCAACATTGAATTTATTCAAGGCTGAGTTAGTCAGATTTTTGATTGACAAGGAACCAGTGTTCAGAGAGGGTAGGGTGAGATCAGAAAATTCAGTTGAGGTCACAGTTATATCAGCCATGATCTTATCTAATGATGGAGTAGACTCAAAGGGCCAAATGACCCTTCCTGCTCCTAAGTCCTGTGTTCCTGTGATAGTGAATATGGCACCCTGGATATACATTCTCATAATACCTTGTTCAGGTGGCACAATGGTTAGCACTGGTGCCTCACAGTGTCAGGGACCTGGGTTCAATTCGCAGCTTGGATCGCTGTCTGTGCTGAGTCTGCACATTCTCCCCACGTCTACGTGGGTTTCCTCTGGGTGCTCTGATTTCCTCCCACAGTCTGAAAGACGGGCTGGTAAGGTGCATTGGCCATGCTAAATTCCCCCTCAGTGCACCTGAACAGGCACCTGAGTGTGGCAAGTAGGGGATTTTTACAATAATTTCATGTAAGCCTACTTATGAAACTGACCAATCACCTTCAAAACTATTGCTTTATGAATAATATAACAGAGGGAGGGAGGGTGAGGAAGATGGTACAGAGAGGGTTAGAGATGGGAGAAGGGGAAAGCAGTTTAGAGGAAAAGTAAGTTTATTTATTAGTCACAAGCAGGCTTATGTTAACACCGCAATGAAGTTTATGTGAAAATCCCCTAGTCGCCACACTCTGGGTACACTGAGGGAAAATTTAACACGGCCAATCCACCTAACCTGCACATCTTTGGATTGTAGGAGGAAACCAGAGCACCCGGAGGGAACCCACACAGACAGGGGACGAATGTGCAAACTCCACAGTGATCCAAGCTGGGAATCGAACCTAGGTCCTTGGCACTGTGAGGCAGTAGCGCTAACCACTGTGCCACCCCAGAGGGGAGGAGCAGAAGAAATAACAGAGAGAAGGAGAGATTGGCAAAACAAATTCTCCCTAAATTGTCTCAAATTTGGTTTTTAATCCATAGATCTATAAACATGGACAGGGATCGCGGGTAGTGGTGGGAACATCGGGGTGGTGGCGCGGGCTCATTGGGCCGAAGGGCCTGTTTCCTGTGCTGTTTTGTTCTTTGTTCTTTGGACCAGTGTCAGAGGAACAGAGATTCAGGGCAGTGGTGAAGCAGCAAGGAGAGAGATGTTATATCAGGATGAGGGCTTTAAATTGAAGGGATCTGAGGGTTTGTAACAAAGGCAGTTTGTGAGGAGACCCCACAGGTTGACTTCAGCCATTATTGGAAATAAAAATGTGGCCAGGTCAGTGCATGTGAAACATTAAATGATATTCTCTTTCTTTTTTCCACAGACTTCTGTGGCCCAAATCCAAATGTTTTGATTATTTATTCGAAGATGCAGCTCATCTATTGGCAAATTTCCCGGTGCAGGCAACAATCTCATTTTATCAGGAGAGTGGCAGCGATTCAGAGAGTGAGGATAGCAATTAACCCAAGGCAGGATCCACTGTGCAAGGACACTAATAAATAACACAGCTGTGGATGTATAGTGGGTGCAGTGCGTATGGCTGGTTACATGGTATCAGCTGAAGATTGTTAGTCTCTATTTTGTATATTTACATATTAATTTATAATTAAGCCTTAAACATATTCATTTTGTATTTATTAAGATCAATTAATTTTGTAAATTAAATTTTTTATCACATCTGTCACTTTGAAATTTTGTACCTGTTTAAATGTAACTATCTGCTCAGAACTAGAGGAACAGAAAATTAGTCAGCATTTCAAAGACATGTTAATGGATTAGGCAGGCAGGTGGCAGATGAAGTTCAATGCTAAGAAAAGTTTTGCAGGAGCACCAACACTTATAATCGCCCACGGCTTAATTTCCTCAGCCCTATTCTTGGGAGATAATTCATTTTTGTAGGAATAACATGGAGAGACTGCACAAAAGAAAGCAAGTGCAGGATGCTGAGAGGTTGTTTCCTCATGTGGGAGAGTCTAAGATAAGAGGGCTTAGTCACCCAATTAAAACAGAGATGAGGAGGAATTTCTTCCCTTGGAGAGTAGTGAATTTGTGGAGTTCTGTACTGCAGAGGTCTGTGGAGGCTGAGCCATTAAGTATGTTCAAGGCTGAGATAGACATTTTTAATCAATAAGGAAATTTAGGGTTATGGGGATAAGATGGGAAAATGGAGTTGAGGATTATAGAAAATCAGTTATGATCTCATTGTATGGTGGAGCAGACTCAATGCCCCAATAGTCTGCTTCTGCCCCTACGTCTTACAGAACAGAGAAATCTCGCTGTATTTCTACATAAGTCATTGAAAATGGCAGGGCATGGTGAGAGAGTAGTTAATAGAGCACAGAGTATCTTAGGCTTTATTAACAAAGACATTGAATACAAGAATAAGGAGATCATGCTGAACTTGCTAAGAAAGATTGTGCGAGGTTTTGGGGATAAGGCATGGGATGGGACTAGATAGAACACTCCTTCAGAAAGCCAATGAAGATTCAGTGGGCCAAATGACCTCCTTCCAATCTTTAAACGTTGTCCATGATTCCTGTTGCAAAATGCGAGGAAAGGCTGAATGGAAATAAAATGGGGAGAGATTTAAAACAGGCTGCCAATTCACTATAACCCAATGTTGTAGAATCGGAGTCAAAATGAAAAGCATTATGCACTGAAAACAGACCGAGTTCAGCTGTGATGCTCTCAACAGTCAAATGACAATAACATCTAATAACAAAGTACTAACAGGGGAAAGATAATCTATTGGGAGAGATGTCAAAGAAGCACCAGTGACCAGAGATTTGCATCTCAACCAATAGGAAAACCAAGTAAAAATTAAGAACAGTTCCAGAAAAACAAGAGAAATGCAAATGTTGCTGTCCAGCACCACCTTGTGGTAGGATATTATTTCATACACTGTCCAGGAAAAGATATATGCATGTTATACAGTGAAAAATACTACTCCATATTTACAGTGCGGATCTAAGATTTAATACCAAATCTTGTAGAATGTAGTTTCAGGACCATCGAGGCTGCATTAAACTTTATTTCAGATGTGCTTCATACTTGTGCAGCATATTACAGAGTCAGTTATGAGTCATGTTACTGGTTGAGGCATTTTGAGTTAACACTAGGGTGGCATAGTGATAATGGTTAGTGCTGCTGCCTCGGTGCCAGAGACCTCGATTCAATTCCAGTGTGTGGAATTAGCACGATCTTTTGGACAGCCAGTGCAGACTTTCTGGGCTGAATGGCTTCTGCCTACATTGTAGACATTCTATAACTACAAATAGATTTAGATTAACCTACAGAACAAGAGATGTAAGAACAGAAATACGCAAAATGTAAGGAGGCAGGGGATCCAAACTGACAATCAAACCTCCAGGTTCATAACACAAAATTTAATCAAATTCAAAAAAAAATCAAACAACATAACAATTACAAAAAGAAACTACCAAATATTCACAAGATTAGCTTGTTCTGGCATTGCAACTAAAGTGCCACAAAGCCCTTGGTCAAGGTGATGCTTGAAATCCACCAAAATATTTTTGCCTAAATTAGTTCCAGAGTCACGCGGGTTGCTATTGCATCACTTTCTCATACACAATCAGTTCTGCTCCAAAATAGTCCATTAAATTGACACTGTCGGTTTCCTGACCCCAAAATAATTAGGATCGACAGAGAGTGCAGGACCAAAATACAGAGGAGTCCTTTCTTGTAATATTCCCAGTATTATTGAATGTGTTTGATGCTGTGACTGTGTTATAAAGGGAAGCTATCCACATGCCCTATGTTCAATGGAAATAGAAAAGGAAAATATGAGAGAAAGAGAGCAAGTGAGAGAAAATCTAAAGTGAGGGATGAGTGAAGGTGAGAGAGATGGGAAACGAGAGATTGGAGAAAAAGCGATGAGACAGTAACCAAGCAAGAATCCAGGCCCATGGAACTGTACTTTTGGGAAAAGGAAGAACATAGTTGCATGAATATTAAGTCAAAATGAAAAGAACCTCCACCATTCCAGCCACCACCCTCTGCCCTCTGTCGCACCACCAACCATTAACCCATATTGGGCAGCTGTTGGTGTAGTGTAGTCTGGGGTACAACGTTGAAAAAATGGAAAAATGTGGCACTGGGGTTTGAACAGAATAATGTGGCACTGAGGGAAGATCCCCAATGAGCAGAGCAGAGCAGCCAGAGCCTGGGCCAAGGAGAGAGACTCTCTGAAACCCAGTCGTTGTTTAATTTTCACCACATTCATAACTGGATGTGGAAGGACTGAAGAACTTTGATTTGCTCCAATGAATTGGGGACAAGTCTCCCAATTTTGGCACAAGGTCCCACATATGTTTTGCATGAGGTTGATAGGATCTTGTTTTATCCAGTACCTGAGTCAATATCAGGTGGTCCAAGTTGTTTAAATTCAATAGTGTAAGTTGAGCCAGGCAATTTAAGAGGGTAGTTAAAGATTCAACCACATTGTTGCATTGTCCAAAAGCTGTAAGCAGCTCAGTGCTACAATGCCGTACCAGGGAGTCTTCTTTTCCCCAGAAACCACCCCACTCAAAAGTGGTATTCTCTTCACCTCCTTCACGGCTCAGCAACAATTCCACTGTAAACCTCACTTGTGTACATGTCCTGTTCAGGGTGGATAATCCTCACTTTCCCTGACGTCTTAGCCTCCTTGGCTGTCTCAGCAGACCAGATCCCAGTGACCACAGAATCCGCACATCTGGCTTCTCTCAATCCAATGAGGATGAAGGGGACAGCACTGAACTAGGCAACCCCACCACCTTGCAAAAACAATATCTTGTAGTTCTCTGGGATTTGCATATAGAGACAAGGTCATCAAGATGACTGCAGCAAGTTAGCTTTCAGTCTCCTAAGCAGGGCTTGCACCAGACTTGGGAGAAGCTAAATGTGTGGATTCCAGGACATGATCGGCAAACCAGATTCTCACCCACACTACTGGTTGTTTGGAGCGCTTTCAATGAAGAAATTGCCCTCTCCCACCCAAACCCTCACCGAGACGGTGAGCTTTCGTTCCTCCTTTCCAAACCATGTTCCCAACTCACTGACATGAGGAGCATTTAAACAGACATTGATTTATCACTGACTGGCATTGGTGAGTGGTGGCAAAAACAGAGGGCTGACTAACTTCACAGGGCCACAGGATAACGAGCAGGAATTCTTGGCAATTTCTCCTGGTGCAGGTCAACCAGTGGCTAGAGCGTGGGCCATAAAGGGAAATAATATTGAAATTAAGTGAGCATAGTTTGGTTAACTGATACCAAGGCAAACCTTAAGAATTGAAAAGACAAACCAGGAATGGCACCATTAGCATTGCTCCTCACAGCACCAAGGACCCTGTTCAATTTTAGCCTGTGTTACTGTGTGTGAAGCTTGCATATTCTCCCCATGTCTGTGTGTTTTTTTCCCCACATTCAAGTTGTGTGGGTTGGGTTGATGGGCAATTTAGCATTGCCATTCAGTGTCAAGGGAATTAGTAGGGTCAATATGTTAGGTTATTGAGATAGGAGTCGGTTGGAATTGTGGTCAGTGCAGACCTGATGGACTGAATGGCCTCATTCTGCCTGGTAGGGATTTTCTGATTCCAGAACAGCAACTGGAGATCACTTGCCCTACAAGTTTAGCAATTATACATTTAAACTCTGGGGATGGGAAACTCCCAGAACTCCACATTAAAATGCAATTCAAAGTGATTTCACATTACGTCAGATAACCTCATCCAAATATTTCTCTTACCACAAACTCCATTTAGTTGAACGCTATAAGTAGGGTGATGGGAAGGGTGCTTTGACCTGGATGGGGATCCTTTGAATTATTCTAATCAAATAGTTTAATCCCATTACTCATAGCAGATGTTTCAAACTGACTTTGGTCGCACACAGGATTTCACTGAATTCTGGAGATCTGTGACTCATTTCTGTTCAAAAATAACACCCACAGAGGAGGTTAGACAGAGAGACATGCAACCGGTAAAGATTAATGTGCACTAGAATATTGAAAGATTGACCCAGAACACCAATCCCAATTCACAGTAATCCAACAGGTACCTCTGTGCTTGAAGCAATACCTACAGAAGTACGAGAGCCAGTTAGTACAGAGCTGGGGCATCCCAGTGATTAACCCCTAACTCACTGGCAGCGTCCCAGGGATGCGGGGGAGTCATACCACACTTTTACTGCACACTCGCAGTTCAGACCCTCATAGTCCAACAACCCCTTCCAACTAAGAAGAAAGGAGCAGGGAGAAGACAGATTGGATTCCATCTGAAACAAATCCTTCATTTATCCAAATTTGAATCCAATATCTCACCCATCAGTTTGAATATTTCGCTGACGGGACAGTCTCATATTTAATTAGTTGAATTTAAAATTTAGAACAGGCAGTTTATGCACCAATGCTGCAGAATTGCAGCTCTAGTGCAGCTCTGTACCATTGGGCGGACACCCCTCAGCAACAGGTTTATTAAATCACGCATTCACCAACAGAGGAAGCCTGGAGCAGCTAGAGATGAAAGAGACCATAGACTTCCTATTCTCCATCATTAAACAACATCTCCAACCCAGTAACAACAAGTGTTAAATAGTGATCCAGACCCCTGCCATTGGCTGTTCTCACAGGACCCTGCTATTCACCCAATCAGAGAGCTCTTTTAAAGGACCAATCAAATAAATAAACTCAAATTAACTTGGGATCTTTAGTTTCTTTTAGGTCAAACCAAATAGACAAACTCAAATTAAATTAGGACAAAGTAAAAGGGGTGGCCCCCCCTAAAAGAAGGGGGAACAGCCTGAACAAAAACAAAAAGGTGCCTCACCTGTGTACGGTGTCATACGTGGGAGCTCCTGGGAGCAAGATGTCTCCCAAAAGTCCACATATGCGTCAAGCGTTTGGAGCTGCAACATCTGAGGACTCGGGTCACGCAACTGGAGCGGCGATTGGAAGATGTATTTTTAGTCAGGGAGAATGAGGCAATAATGGAAGGGAGGCAGAATAAGGTGGTGAACCCAGAGCCTAAGGTTGGAGAACTTGACCCTTACAGGTGGATTACTGTCAGGAAGGGGAAAAAGGAGAGGGGAGACAGTCCAAAGACTTCCCCAGTGGCAGTCCCCAAAATATTGAGAGCAGAGGGGTTAAAAAAGGTAAGGCAGGAGGACCAGAGTACCTCAGAGGGGAGGAAGGCAGTTAGAAGGGAAATAGTGGTGGGGGATTGGAGGGTTAAAGGAATAGACAGGCAGTTCTGTGGTCAAAGGCGGGACTCCAGGATGGTAGTTTGCCTCCCTGGAGCAGGAGTGCAAGATGTGTCTGACAGGGTAGAGGACATTTTGAAGGGTGAGAGGATCCAGGCGGATAAAATTATTCACATAGGAGAGAAGGATGTAGGAAGGAAGAGCAGGGAGGATATACGAAGGCAGTTCAGGGAGTTGGGGGGTAGGCTGAAGAGCAGAGCCTCCAGGGTGGCAATCTCAGGGCTGCTACCAGGGCCTGGTAACAGCAGGGCCAGGAGAAATGAGGTCCTACAGCTGAATGCATAGCTGAAGGATTGGTGTAGGGCAGAGGATTTTATATTTGTGGATAACTGGGAAGTATTTGTGAAAGAAGGGCACCTGTATAGAAGGGACAGGGAACACTTAAATAGGAAGGTGTGAATATCTTAGCTGGGAGATTAGCTGGAGTGTTTCGACAGGGTTTAAACTAATATGGAGGGGGGGAGGGGCTGAGACCGATAGCTCAGTAAGGAGCAAGATGGGAGATACAGTAAGCTTGGATGAGAGGAAATACACCAGGGAGAAGGAGGTTCCGAGTGGTCTTGGAGGTCTGGAGTGTGTCTGTTTCAATGCGAGGAGCGTAACAGGAAAAACGGATGAACTTAGGGCCTTAATGTTTGCGAGGAACTTGGAAGTGGTTGCAGTGATGGAGACTTGGTTAAAGGAAGGGGAGCAGTGGCAACTGAATATTCCTGAGTATGTGTTTCAGGCATGACAGAGGAGGGACCAGAAGAGGTGGGGGAGTGGTGTTGTTAGTTAGGGAGAGCGTCACAGTGGCGCAGGAGGAGGACAATACAGAGGAGTTAGGAATGGAGTTGCTGTGGGTGGAGTTGAGAAATAGGAAGGGGGCAATTACTATGCCAGGGATGTATTATAGGCCATCCAACAGCCCGTGGGTAGTTGAAGGCATATGTAAAGACATTTTTGGACAGGTGCAGAAAGAACAGAGTCGTTATAATGGGAGATTTTAATCTCCTTAGGGTGGATTGGAAGGTACCTAGAGCTGGGGGTTCGGACAGGGAGGAATTTGTAAAATGTGTACTGGAAGGATCGTTGGAGCAGTATGTGGCTAGCCCGACTAGGGAGGGGGCTATATTGGATTTAGTTCTGAGTAATGAGCCAGGACAAGAGGTTGATGTTGTAGTAGGGGAACATGTGGCTAACAGTGACCACAATTCTGTCTACTTTAGGATACAGATGGAAAAGGATGCTTATTGCCCTAGGGGGAGGATGCTGAATTGGGAGAAAGCTAAATACAGTTGGATTAAGCAGGAATTTATGGAAACTGATTGGGAACGGTTCTTCGAGGGTAAGTCCACACTAGGCATGTGGGAGTCTTTCAAAGGAATATTGAAAATGTCGTAAGAAAGATATCTGCCAGCTAAGAGGAAAGATGGGAAAGGTAGGATTAGAGAGCTAGGGATATTGAGGACTTGGTTAGGAAGAACAGAGAGGTATATGTTAGGTCAAAGCAGCTGGGAACAGAGAGAACGTTGGAGGACTACAAAGAAAGTAGAAAGGAGCTCAAATGGGGAGTTAGAAGGGCAAAAAGGGGGCATGAAATGATTTTGGTGGATAGGATTAAGGAAAATCCAAAGGCTTTTTATTCCTATGTTAGGAATAAAAGGATGGTTAGACGAAAAATCGGGCCTCTTAGGGACAGAGGAGGGGAACTGTGCTTAGAGCCCGAGGGAATGGCGGAGATCCTGAATGAATACTTTGCGTCGGTATTCATGAAGGAGAGGGGCTTGTTGACAGCTCCTGTCTCTGAGGGAGCTGTGGACCAGTTGAGGGAAATATCCATACTGAGGGAGGAAGTGTTAGAGCTTCTAGATAGCATTAAAACTGATAAATCTCCGGGGCCTGATGGCATTTATCCCAGGCTGCTTAGGGAGGTGCGAGGTGAAATTGCTGGGCCTCTGACGCAAATCTTTGTCTCTTCCTTGGATACAGGTGAGGTCCCAGAGGACTGGAGAATAGCTAATGTTGTACTGTTGTTTAAAAAGGGTAGTAGGGATAACCCTGGAAATTATAGGCCGGTGAGTTTGACGTCAGTGGTAGGGAAGCTGTTGGAGGGGATTCTTAGAGATAGGATGTATAGGCACTTACAGCATTGCGATCTGATTAGGGATATGCAGCATGGCTTTGTTAAAGAGAGGTCGTGCCTTATGAATCTGGTAGAATCTTTTGAGGAGGTGACGAAAACGGTCAACGAAGGGCAAGCCGTTGATGTCGTCTATGTGGATTTCAGTAAGGCGTTTGACAAAATCCCTCATGGGAGGTTAGTTGAAAAGGTCAAGGCTAATGGCATACAAGGATAGGTAGCTAGATGGATAAGTAATTGGCTTGGTAATAGGAGATAGAGAGTAATAGTGGAAGGGTGTTTTTCTAGTTGGGGGTAGGTCACTAGTGGTATGACGCAGGGCTCAGTACTGGGACCTCTTCTATTTGTAATATATATAAATGACTTGGAAGAGGGTGTAAGTGGAGTGATCAGCAAGTTTGCAGATGATACAAAGATGGCTGGACTTGCGGACAGTGAGGAGCATTGTCAGGCGATGCAGCAGGACATAGGCTGATAGCTTGGGCAGATAGATGGCAGATGGAATTCAATCCTGATAAATGCGAGGTGATGCATTTTGGGAGAAAGAATGTAGTGGGGAGGTATATAATAAAGGGTAGACTTATTAAGAGTATAGAAATGCAGAGGGACCTGGGGGTGCAGGTGCACAAGTCTCTCAAGGCGACAGAGCAGGTGAAGAAGGTTGTGAAGAAAGCATGATATGCTAGCCTTTATAGGAAAGGGTATAGAATACAAAGCTGCCTTTAATGTTGCAGTTGTATAAAACGTTGGTTAGACCTCATTTGGAATACTGCGTCCAGTTCTGGTTGCCTTACTACTGGAAGGATGTAGAGACTCTGGAGAGAGTGCAGAGGAGGTTTACCAGGATGCTACCTGGTATAGAAGGTCTGAGTTACAAGGAGAGGTTAGGCAAATTGAGGCTGTTTTCCTTAGAAAGACAGAGACTGAGAGGAGATCTAATAGAAATGTACAAGATTATGAGGGGTATACATAGAGTAAACAGGGTTAAGCTTTTTCCTAGGATGCACTCAAATAGCACAAGGGGGGCATGGGCTTAGGGTGAGGGGGTAAGGTATAATTTGGATGCTAGAGGGAGTTTTTTCACACAGAGGGTGGTGGGGGTATGGAACACGCTGCCAAGTAAAGTGGTGGAGGCAGGTACTCTGGAATTATTTAAGAAATATTTAAATGGGCACACGAACAGAATGGGAATGGAGGGATATAGAAAACTGATTTAAAATAGGGATTATGACCTTGGGAGTTCCCTGGGAAGTGTGTAAATAGTCGGTGATTTTGATGTATTTGTTTTATCCTACAGGTACTTTGGTCCACCTTGTTGTCTAACAAGGGGCATACATGCGATGGTCGTGAGAGGGCTGCTCTCGGATTTTTTTGAGAGTATCCTAGTGCTTCGTGTTGTTAGTGTACGCTTGACCTGGACCATTTGATGGGCAACACGACAGCTCAGTGACTATCGCTGTCCTGTGCAGATACATGGATTTGGGCTTGTGTCTGTGGGAGTTTGCGCATTCTTCCTGTGCTTGCGTGGGTTTTCTCCGGGCGCTCCAGTTCCCTCTCACATCCCAAAGATGTGCTCTTAGGCTAATTGGCAAAACAAATTCTCCCTAAATTGTCTCAAATTTCGTTTCAATGCATAGATCTATAAACATAGACAGGGATCACAGGTAGAAGTGGGAACATCGAGGTAGCGGCGTGGGCTCGTTGGGCCGAAGGGCCTGTTTCCCGTGCTGTTTTGTTCTTTGTTAAAAGTCCAAAAGGAAACTTAAAACATTAAGTCATAATGTGACTTTCAGATGTTATAACACACCTCAACCCCATTCATCTAAATGGTTAGAACCTACTTCCATTGGTGATGAGGGGTCAATCCAAAGAGCAGAATCCTTGGAAGGGGAAAATATGGAGGGCAATGCCATAGAAAGTTGTAGATGACTTACAACAAACTCTTCCTTGTTGTAAGGGAATTGTTTGTTATTGATTAAAGGATGGTGTTAGTTGTTGATACTGTTTATACAATAACTTGCTGGTTTATAGCTGTGATGAGTTATTTACAACCTTGGAAGGTTGTGGGCTGTTTGTGGCTGTGCTATTGTATTTAAAGTGACGTGTTTATTGTTAGTACTGTTATCAGGAGTTATCTTCATAATTTATAGTGAGATTGCATTTTGAAAGTGTAAAGTATTTCTATATTTGTAAACTGTTTGATAAATAAGAGTGGAAAAGGAGGCTACTCCCTTTTAAAGGGCAGTTTATTAGCCTCATTCTGTGCTGTATGATACAAGAAGATAGGATTATATTGTGCCCAGATTGCCTTGGAATCTAATTGCTTTGAAGTTCCTAAATTAACACCACAAAGTAGAACAGTCTTTAAATGGATTGATCCATTGTTCTGATGTTTGCAGGACTGGATCATTGATTAGTTACAGTACAATCAAAAAAGGGTACAGTGTTCTGACATACAGGCAGTAAATAAAACCAATGGACAATTTTCATTATCCCAATACGTAACCCCAAATCTCATCCCTCCTCACTCAATCCACTTTGGTATTTAGGATCTTAAAGAACTGGAGAGCTTTTTAACAAATGACTGACCTTGCGTTAACTTAGCACTTTTCAATACCTCAGTAACATACCAAAGTGAACTGAGCCAACGGGATACCTCAGAATTGTGGTCATTGTTGTAATGTAGAGAAGTACATTTTAACAAAAAATTGATTTATTATTGTCACATGTACTATGATACAGTGAAAAGTATTGTTTCTTGCACTCTATACAGACAAAGCATACAATTCATAGAGTACATAGGGGAGAAGGAAAGGAGACAGTGCAGAATTAATATTACAGTCACCGCCAGGGTGTAGAGAAAGATCAACTTAATATAAGGTAGGCCCACTCAAATGTCTGATGACAGCAGGGTAGAAGCTGTTCTTGAGTTGGTTGGTAGGTGACCTCAGATTTTTGTATCTTTTTCTTGACGGAAGAAGGTGGAAGAGAATAAATCCATGGTGTGTGGGTTCCTTGATTATTTTGGCTGCTTTTCTGAGACAGTGGAAAGTGTAGACAGAGTTAATGGGTGGAAGACTGATATTCTGGGTTATGTTCATAACCCTTTGTAACTTATTGCGGTCTTGGTCAGAGCAAAAGCCTTACCAAGCTGTGGTACATTTCAAGTTACAGACAGCAAACTCCTAAAAACAGCGATGAGATGCTTAAGTCGTTTAGTCCAGAATGGCTTTGTGATTAGTGAGGTGTGGCCTGGGGGAGGGGAGAACTGGTAGGGAGGGAGAAATATAAGGGGGTTATAGAGAGGGAGAGCAGAGGACAAAGAAAAGTTAAAGGAAGGTGATGCCTTAGCTGCTAAAGAAAAAATTATATAAATCCAAGGTCATACTTTTAGCAGATACTGTCTGTAACTCTTGCAGCAAGGACATTGTGCTTTCTCCCCATGGCCCTGCTATGTGTTCTTCACTTTTCAAGTACTTATCCAATTCCTTGCTTGTTATAATTCAATCTGCCTCCACCATCCTTTCCTCTGTTCACTGTTTTGCACTGGTTGGAGGGTCAATCACCCTTCTTTATCTTATAATGAACCCTCATGATTTTGAATAGTAATGTGGGTTAATGCCAATAACCCGCTATGGAGCTGCAACCAAATCTCAAACTCCCTCCCGAAATACATTTCTCCACTACTTCTGAAGCTTATAATGATCAGAAGTTCCAATTTCACCATTTCGTTCCTGCTCTACAGCTGATCCCAAACATCTCCTGAATATTATTATTTCCAGCAGTGCAATCTCTAACGCTATGCCTTTCTTTTGTTTCCTCACTACTCCTCATTTACTACTTCTTCTTGATTCTCTTCCTGTAACTAGAGACTCATGAGCAGATGAAGCTTCTGTCTGTTTCCTGTGGCTAGTCTTTCCTGGAACAAGTTACCAGAAACAGAGGGGCACCACTCCACACCAAACTTAGCTGCAGAATGGCCAGCTGTGACCAAATATGTTCCTGGAAGTTTCATCATATGACTTGCTCTCATATTCCAGTCATCCAGGCCAACACATCCATTCTTGTGATGGACTGCATTCCTACACCAATCCAAAAGCAAAAGGACTCATTAACCGATCAGCCAAACAGTCTCCCCTAGCCCTGCCATTCTCAATATTTTTTATATCAGGCAAAGAGAAATGTTCAAAGAAATATTTTTTAAAAACTGCTGTTTATAATGTACCTCTGATGTTTCTCCAGGATCACACACAGCAGTGTGCTGGAGAATGATCTTCAATTCTGGAGACTCCAGAACATCCCTGGAGGGCTGATCAAGGTGCTCTCCTGTTCTTGATCCCTGCCATTGACATATGTTTGCTTATGTTATGAATGTGCCTTCCATGGTATTAAAAGTCTGGACTGGGACTTGAACCCAGAACTTCTGGCTCAGAGGTGAGGACCCTAACCCCTGCACAACTGGCCATCCTCAGTTTGGGAGTAGGATAAATATAATAAATATATCTTAATAATGGCTGCATAATCCAGCCTATGGAACTTGCTGTTTCCCCTTTGTGCATCTTTTGATTGCTATCCGAAGTCTGAGACTACATTTTCTATTTCTATCTTTTAATTATTTTCTCTGTATCTCTCCCCCCTCCTGTTGTTATGCCTCCTTTCATTTCTTCTCTGTTGAGTATGCCTATCCAAATTCCTATCCCAATCCTTTGATAGTCTTCAATTTTCGCACTCTCCAGCTGCCATGTCAGGATTAATTCCCTCTTAGGTAAGCCTCACTTCTCTTTTGGCATCCTCCAAAGATCCCATTGGAATGCTCAACACTGCATTCTTATGAGCAGCAACTCTGACTGCCCCATCCTAATCTCTTGTCAGCCTTCCCACCCACTATGGGTTAATCTTGTCCATCTCTTTCCCATCCAACTCCCCCATCCCAGTGATCACCATGTGGCTTTGCCAGGGTATAAGCCCCCACCTCCCCTCACTGTCTCTCCCTCCAAAATGTCTATTCAGATATGAACAAAACTCTTGCCATCCATTAATTTATTATGAGTGGTTGAATCAAGATTATTGCTTTGATGGAAATCTAGCTGAGTGAAGAGTCAAATGAACCCATTTTCCCATGGCATACTTTCACAAGTTGGCATCCTTACCAACTCCTAGATCATCATTGTGGTAATGTAAAAGAAGGAGTGCTGGCTTGCCAGCCTGGGGGAATCCTCTCGGGCCTTTTCCACAGTGATCGAGCATCCCCAATCCCCTCTTTCAGGACCCCAGAGCCTTCAGTTGGTGAGGCCGATGAGGGTACCACTGTATTACAGTAGACTGCCAGTAGGCCCGGACCTTCAGGACCTTAGATCCACCAGAGGATATGTGCCAACGTCATCGCACCCAACAGGGGCATCGCTGTCAGCAGCCTGCCTCCTCATCAGTAGCTGAAGTCTATTGTAAAAGGGTCTGGCACATATAGGGTTAATATGGGACTGAGTCTAGTACCAACCACACAGTGATGTAAGAAAGCATGTGACCCAGATTCACGAGTCAGTGAGGTGTTCAGCAGAGACTTGTGTAGACCTGGCATGGATACAGCTCCTTCTCTGCACCCTTCACTGTATGTGTGTAAACAGGTCTAGTAGTTAATAAAGACATACAGTTAACCTACAGATGAGTACAGAGATTCCTTTAAGACACACTGTTCTATAACCATCAACATCCTCAACAAAGTTGGAATCATACCAAGGCATTGTGGACATAAGAGAAAAATACACTCATGTATATGTATTCTTGCTTGATAATAAGGACATCATGTGCATCATTGGAACATCCTCCATTTGAAGGTATGTTGCAGTGTTGAGCATCATGATTGGTGGTTGATGCTAAATGAAGGAGACTGAGAGAGATCTCACGTATAAAGGCAAATGTGTACTGGTGTTTTAGAGGTCAGTATTTACTGGATGCTAATTTGTGGTTCTCGTGTGACATGGCTGAACATGAAGCATCTGCTGGCCTTCCCATAAACATATAAGAAGTCTCTCAATACCGGTGTGGAGCTCTCCACTCATCTGACAAAGGGACAGTGCTCCGAAAGCTAGTGGCGTTTGCTACCAAATAAACCTGTTGGATTTTAACCTGGTGTTGTGAGACTTCTTACTGTATTTACCCCAGTCCAATGCTTGCATCTCCACATGATGACTTCCCATAAATGATAGAATGAGACAACACAAGAACAGTCTGCAGGAGCAGGAGAAGACCATGTGGACAGTTGAATCTTCAATACCATTCAATACTCTAGGATATGGCTGATCCTCAGCTTCAACTCCACTTCCCTGCCCACTCCCCGTATTCTTTGATCCTCTGAGAGATCTATCTATCCTACTCTTAAATATGATGGAGCATCCACAACCTTCAGGGACAGAGAAAATCTAAAGATACATATCAACCGATTCAAGAACAGCTTCTTCCCTGCTCTCATCAGACGTTTGAATGGACCTATCTCATATTAATCTGATCTTTCTCTACACCCTAGATATGACTATAATTACATTCTGCAATCTCTCCTTTCCTTCTAGGTATGTTTGTTTAACACGCAAGAAGCAATACTTTTCACAGTATACTAATACGTGTGACAATAATAAATCAAATCAAAGAATTCCAAAGATTCATGATTTTGATTGATTTCCCATCATCCCCCATCCAAATGATCTGGCCCTTGTCTTGAAACTATGCCCCTGGTTTTAGATGACCAGATGACCAATCTCTCAGCCTCTATAATGTAAAATCCTTTCATGCCTCTGTGAATTGCCTCTCATTTTTCTAAACTCCAAAGATAGCCTCAATCTCTCATTATTGGACAACCCTCTCATCCCAGGGACCAACCGAGTGCATCTTCACTGTATCCTTTCCAACACAAGTATATCCTTTCTTAAATATGGAGACCAAAACTGCATACAGTACTCCAGATGAGATCTCACCAAATCCTACACAACCTTAGCAAGACAACTTTATTCCTGAATTTCAATTCCTTTGCAGTCAAGCCATTTGCCTTCCTAATTGCTTGCTCTACTTGTATGTTTACTTTCATGTTCCTTGCACAAACACAACCAAGTTTCCTTGAATATCAACGCTTATAAAATATTCAACTCTTATATCCTTTTGACAAAAGTGAATAACTTCACACTTGTCTATGTTATAATCCATCTGCCATCTCATTGCCTACTCATTTAACCTGCCTATATTTCTTTTCACCCTCTTGGTGTCCTCCCTGCAGTCTTCATCCACAGACTTAGATACATTACTTGCTCTCTTTAAGTAAATTATTAATATATATTGCAAATAGCTGAGGCCTTGGTATTGACCCTTGTGTAGTCCACTATTCACTGCCTGCCAACTTGAACAAGTTCCATTTATGCCCATTCTCTGTTTCTTTTCTGTTAATCAATTCTTCACCCTTGCTGCTATATTACTTCCAAGTCCATGCACTTAGCATGCCTATTAAACATTTTGTGTGACACCATATCAAAAGCCTTTTGGAAATCCAGATATACTTCATCTATTGGCCTAATCTTACCAGTTACATAAATTTGTTGAACAGGATTTCCCTTGAGTGACCATGTTGACTTGTTCGAATTGTACTGCACTTTTCTAAGTGTGTTGTTAACATTTTCTTACTAATAGATCCCAGCATTTTTTTCAACAACTTCTGTTAAGCTAACTGGACTGCAGTTCCCTGTTTTCTCTCTTCCTCATTTCTTGAAAAGTGGAATAATATTTCCAACTTCCAAGCTGATGGGATCTTACCCAAATCCAATTAGTTCTGAAAATTATCAGCCAGCACATGTGCTATCTCAGCAGCTTTCTGCTTTAGAACTCCTGTGTGTAGACCATCAGGCCTTGGGGAGGAATGTCGCAGTTTAGTCCTTTAAGTTTCTCTAATATCTTTCCTCTGTTGATTTTTTAAAAAACCCTTTTCACAAGATATGAGTGTCGCTGGCTAGGCCAGAATGTTTATTGACCATCCATAATTATCCTCAAGAAGTTAGTGGTGAACTGCCTTCTTGAATCACTGTCTTCCATCTGCTGTGGGTACATCCATAGTGCTGTTAGAGAGGGACTTCCAGGATTTTGACCCAACAACAATGATGGAATGGCAATTTGGGATGAGGTGTGGCATTTATCACAGTTAACTTTCCTCTTCTACCATTTTATCTGTCTTTCTGAAATATTATGTACTCTGGAATATTTATTTCCTGGTCTTAGTCTCCTTGTAACCATGTCTCCGTAATGGCAATTAGATCCAAATCATTTATCTCTATTTGTGCCATTAGTTCATCTGTCTTAACACAGCTGCTTTATGCATTCAAACAAAGAACTTTTAATTTTTTCTTTTTACTTCTATTCTCTTGAATTATTTCATTCGTTGCTGTACATGTTTTGTTATACTCTCTATTCCCTTCTGCCCTATTCTGCTGGTCTTTGCCCATACTCCTCCCCAGGCCTCAACCTTTCTCTTTGGATTTTTAAATCTCCCTTCACCCAAACCCTCCCCCATTCTATTAGCTTACAGTTCTGTCACAGCCCTAGTTACACAATTTGCCAGTATACTGGCCTCAGCCCAGTTCAAGGGTAACCCATTCCAATGGAATAGCTCATTCTTATCTGAGTACTGATGACAATGCTCTATGAATTGAAAACCCTTTCTGCCATTCCACTCTTTGAGCTATCTATTTATTTTTCTAATCTGCTTGACTCTATGTCAATTGGCACATGGCTCAGGTAACAATCCAGAGATAATTACCTTTGATGGTTTGTGTTTTAACTTAACAAGGGGAGGCGATGGACTAGTGGTATTATTGCCAGATTATTAATCCAGTAACTCAGCTAATGGTCTTGTGACCCAGGTTCAAATCTCACCATGGTAGATGGTGGAATTTGAATTCAATAAAAAAAATCTGGAATTGAAAATCTATTGATGACCGTGAAACCATTGTCAATTGTCAGAAAAACTTATCTGATTCACTAATGTCCTTAGGGAAGGTAACCTGCTGTCTTTACCCGATCTGGCCTGCATGTGACACCAGAACCACAGCAATGTGGTTGATTCTCAACTGCCCTAGGGATGGGCAATAAATACTGGCCAACCAGTGACATCCATGTCATTCTCTCGTTTCCTTCTCTATGAACAGTAAACTTGGTCCATATAGCATGCAAGAAACAATATTTTTCACTGTATGTTAATGTATGTGACAATAATATATCAAAGAATTCCAAAGATTCACGATTTTGAGTGAAGTGATGCCCATCATCTCCAACCTAAATGATCAAGCTTTATCCTGAAACTGTGTCTTTGGTTTTAGATTCTCTGACCAGAGAAAACAATCTCTCAGCTTCTATACTATCAAGCCCTGTCAGTGTCGTGTATGCTTCTGTGAATTGCCTCTCATTCTTTTCAACTCTAAAGGTAGCCTCAGTCTCTCGTTATTGGACAACCCCTCGTCCCAGGGATCAACCTAGTGCATCTTCACTGTATCCCCTCCAACGCAAGTATATCCTTTCTTAAATATGGAAACCAAAACTGCACACAGTTCTCCAATGAGATCTCACCAAACCTTGCACAACCTTAGCAAGACTTAGCTGGGGAACTCCATAAAAATGTGTGTGCCTTCTGAGGAAAATGAGTACACATTTGTATAATTCCTTTCCAATGATGACAGATAAACTGAACATCAAGGGAGTGAAGCTTAGTTCATCTGATAAAAGCAGGCAGCTGTCCCCAGGCAGCTCCAATAATTACATGAGTACAGTCAATTACACCCTGTACTCGTGGGAACTGTGCAATGACGCAGAAGCTGATTGCTGTAAAGACTTGGCTGTCAGCATCAATGTGAATCAGATTCAGGTGAATCACATTCATTCAGAATAGGACATTGGTCACCTCCCATACGCACTAATGTATTGCAGCCTGGGAAATGCCATACATGTATCCTGAGGAACTCTGGGATGAGCCACCAGGATAGAGGTTTAGGACTGCAGTTACCTTGGGGTGAACGTAGACACTGGCAGGTAGGTTTGAATGATCTTTGTTTGGACTCTGTATTCATATCTGTGCATTGGGCACTGATGGATGTCAAACTAGCAGAAACAATACAGTTTACTAAAGTGCAACACCCGTGTGTCCCACCAGGACCATCCTACCCACAGGGGCATTTTCCTGCAAGATTGCCTGTCGTTGGGTGGAATCCTAAGCCCCAGTGCCGAATCTCAAAGGCCCATTTGTGAGCCAGGCTCAATCCTGTGAAGTATCGCAGACCAGCTTGGCTCAGCTATAGCGTTACCAAGTCTGCCCTGGCGGGTTGGTGTGGGTCAGCACCTCCATGCACGATTTACCATCTCAGATCCACTCCAATTGCAGCTTGACCTCAATTTGCTATCTGGACATCTCTTGCTGTAGTATTTCAACTGCACCACCAGAGGGCAACAGATACCTGTGTAGAAAGAGATAAATGATTTTTGGCAATGTCACCTCCAACTAGAGGAGAAAATGCACACACAGTAGCTGAGAGTTGAGCAGATAGTCCAGGCTGTCACTCCCAGTAGCTGTTCTGAGAGTGTGCCACACTGTCAGACTGCAGGGCGGGACTTTCCAGCCACAAAATTGGAAAATCCAGCTGAGGTCTACGGACCTTTCCATGATCCGCCCCTCACCAACCACCATTCCTGTGACAGACGGAATGGGAAAATTCACGCTGCTGTCTTTTGGATAAGACATAGAAACACAGAAGCTAGGAGCAGAAGGAGGCTCTTCGAGTCAGCTCTGCCATTCATCACAAGTATGAGACGTTAAACCTCGGTCCCGCCTATCTTCTCAAATTGTTGTTAAGGATCCCACTGCACTATTTCAAAAAGGCTCTGGAACAATGTCATCTCCAAAGGATCTGCTTCATGTCCATTAATTTACATAGTTGGACTAATGCCAACCATTTCAAACAAATGCTGGGGAGCTCTATCTGGGACTTTGATCCATATTTACCTCTCAACCAACATCAATAAAATGGATTATCAGGCCATTATCTCATTGTTATTTGTGGGATCATACACTAACTTTGAATCAATACATTTTGATAAATATTAACAGAGCATAATTCCAACATCTGTAGACCCACAAAATTTGTAAATGTAACCAGGAGTAAGGTCTGGAAGTATAGGCCAGTGAAATGGTGCAGACACACAAAAACAAAATTTAAAACAGAGTAATGTATTTTGATTGGAAGAATGAGGAGAGTAAATATACTGAAAATGGTACAATTTGAAAGGAATGTAGGAACAGGAAGTGCTGGGAGTTCAAGTAATCAAATCTGTTAAGGTGACGTAAAAGAATTCTGGACTTTAATAAAGGTAGCTGATAATAAACAGTGATATCATTCAAATCCACTGTACTCGGCTGTACAGCTATTTTTAAGCATCGCATTTAGCGGGAAAGAGGACAAAGACAAGGCAGGGGCAAGGAATAAATCTCTTGCAATCTTCTAACTAAAACAAGATACTGGAAGAGATAACATAATCTAAGATTATCTTAGAGAATCAAATAATCTGAGCTGTAAGAATGTATAAAATATAAAAGAACTGTGTGAGAACAGGCAAGAGCTCCATGGAGGAAAAATGGTACAAATTTATGAAGGATGAAGATGTTACCATGGCTCAGCTGTATCTCATCCTTGAGTCAGAGGTTGTGAAATTCCTTGGCAGAGACGACATCAAGGCAGGACTGAGGGAGTGCTGCAGAGTTGCAAGTACCATTCTTAAGATGAGGCATTTAATCAAGTCTCCAGCTGCCCTCTCAGATGGAAATAAAAATATAAAGTTGAAGAGTAGGGGGATCTCCCTGGTGTCTTCGGCAACATTCATCCCTCAACCATCATCACTTAAAAAAGCAGATGATTAGATTGTTTGTGGGGGTTTGATGTGCTCCAATCAGTCATATGTCTCCTCCATTTGTAACAGTGACTACACTTTGAAAGTATCCATTGACTGTAAAGAGTGATGGGCACCTCCTCTAGTCATGAATCATTCTGCACTAACACAAATCCATTTCTTTATCGACCATAAAAATGTTTTCAGGTGAAAATGCACTAAAGTCAACGATGTGAACTCCACTGGTGGGATTTTCCAGCTGCACTCACTCCAAATCCCTCCCTAGGTCAACAGACCTTTGCAAGGTCTGTATCCAGCCCACTATGATTCCCATGGCTGGCGCGGCAGAAAGCTTCTGCCCAGTATCTCACTCTGCTTCCCAGATGAATGTGAAAACTGAAATAAAAACATAGCGTGCCATGGCAACAGGTTCTGCGACCTTTTCGTAAGCCCTCTGGTAAATGATGGGTGCATGGAGTGTAGGGACAAAAAGTTGAATGGATATCAGATTGGCGAAAGGAGCAGGAGGCTCCATCAGATTGGTTTCTATTTTCCTTCAATGTTGTGAACGGATCAGTGCTTTGACTCCAGATATCCAAAATTTTAATTAATGATCTGGATTCTGGAATAAGTAACTCAATGTCAAAATTTGCTGATGATATCAAGCCAGAAGTGGATGGGGGAAATGGTACAGTTAACATTCAGCAACAAATACTGAAAGAAACGTATGGAATTTTTTCCGAGAAAAGCACTGTGAAGCAACAGGGAGTGCCAAGGGTCGGCATCAGGGGTTAATGCCAAGGGACAGTGCCAGGTGTCAGTACCAGGCTACTGCCCACCTATGTCGCTGTCCTGCTGGGGGCTGTATGTACCTGTGTGTTCCCGATGCGGTTCACATTATTCTAAACCTGCTGTAATCCTCATCGATGTTACGTCATTGTCATGTCAGGTGGGAGATCCCAATTGAGGGGTTGCAGGGGAGGGGAGCCATACAATGGGGAAGCCCAATAATGAGATGATAGTGAATTTAAATGAGGTGCCTGACCTTCCTGCAGAAAATGCAGATGTATGGGATTGAGGGTGATTTAGCTAATTGGATTAGGAATCGGCTAGCTGATAGAAGACAGAGGGTGGTGGTTGTTGGAAATTATTCATCATGGAGTTCGGTTACAAGTGGTGTACCTCAGGGATCTGTTTTGGGGCCTCTGCTATTTGTAATTTTTATAAATGATCTGGATGAGGGTATAGAAGGATGGATTACTAAATTTGCAGTTTGACACCAAAGTCGGAGGAGTGGTAGATAGTGAAGAGGGGTGTTATAGTTTGCAGAGAGATTTGGACAAGTTGCAGAGCTGGGCCGAGAGGTGGCAAATGGAGTTTAATGCAGAAAAGTGTGAGGTAATTCACTTTGGCAGGAATAACAAATGTGCAGAGTATAGGGCTAATGGTAGGACTCTTAATAGTGTTGATGAACAGAAGGATCTAGGTGTATATGTGCATAGATCCCTGAAAGTTGGCAATCAAGTCGATAAGGTTGTTAAGAAGGCATACGGAGTCTTAGGTTTTATTGGTAGGGGGATTGAATTTCGGAGCCGCAACGTCATGTTGCAACTGTACAAAACTCTAGTGCGGCCGCACTTGGAGTATTGTGTACAGTTCTGGTCCCCACATTATAAGAAAGATGTGGAGGCATTGGAGAGGGTACAGAGGAGGTTTACCAGGATGTTGCCTGGTATGGAGGGCAGGTCTTATGAAGAGAGGCTGAGGGATTTGAGGTTGTTTTCGTTAGAAAGAAGGCGGCTGAGAGGAGACCTTATTGAAACATATAAGATGATTAGAGGTTTAGATAGGGTGGACAGTGATAGCCTTTTTCCTAGGATGGAGAAAGCTAGCACGAGGGGACATAGCTTTAAATTAAGGGGTGGTAGTTATAGGACGGATGTCAGAGGTAGGTTCTTTACCCAGAGGGTGGTAAGGGTATGGAATGCCCTGCCTGCGTCAGTTGTAGATGCGCCAAGTTTGGGGGCATTTAAGAGGTCAGTGGATAGGTTTATGGATGAAAAGGGAATGGTTTAGGTTAGAGGGTCATTGCTTTTTCTTAATTGGTCGGCACAACATCGAGGGCTGAAGGGCCTGTTCTGCGCTGTAATGTTCTATGTTCTATGTTCCTGGGTGGAAGCCTTGTTAGGTCAATGGTGGACAATAATACTGTGAGATCTCACCAGTGAAGATCTCAATTTTAGCCTCTCGTAAGATTTTGCGCCAGGTCACCTGTGTTCACCACGGATATAAAATCCTGATTAGCAGAAAACTTTCAGACTGGGAACTTGAACGGCAGGTGAACTTTAAGTTTAAACTTTAAAGTCTATTTGTTAATGTCACAAGTAGGCTTACATTAACACCGCAATGAAGTTACTGTGAAAATCCCTGATTCGCCACACCCACATGCTCGTTCGGATTACACTGAGGGGGAAATTGGCATGATCGATGCACTAACCAGCACGTCTTTCAGGCTGCCAAAGGCAACCAGAGCACCCAGAGGAAACCCACACAGACACAGAGAGAATGTACAAACTCCACACAGACAGTGACCCAAGCCGGGAATCGAACACAGGTCCCTGGTGCTGAGAGACTGCAGTGCTAACCACAATACCACCGTGCCACCCGACAGCATTAAATATGAAGTGATGAACTTTACTTACACAGAAATACAAATAGCGTAGATAATAAGAAACTAAATGTGGAAAAGTGCAAAAATATTGGCATATACCAGTGAACAGTCATCAGAAGCATCATCGTAAGTCAGCAAAGAAATTTTAAAAAAGAAGGATTAAAAAATAGTGAAATTTTGTTAAGTTGTATTGGATCCTAGTCAGACCGTGTGTTGGGAATGTGCGCTATGTTGGTTTCCAAGCTATTGAAAGGTTATCGAATCACAAGAAAAGTATTAAAGATGATTTACAAGAATGATGCCAGGACGAGCTGATTACAGCTTTCTGAAAGGTTGAACAGACGGAGGCTTTCTTGGTCTAGAAAACAGAAGACGTAGAGCTGTTTTAATAGAGACCTTTCAAATAACAAATGAGTTGGACAGGGTTGATATCGTTTCCAATTGTGGGACAACGTAAAATTGAGGGCCATGAATACAAGACAATTGCTATTAAATCCAACAAGCAAATAAGGAGACAAGTCTTTACGCAGAGGTGGTTAGAATGTGGAACTCATTATTAAAGGAAGTGGGTTAGAAAATAGGTTTGATGATTTCAGAAGGAAACCTTGACAAATTTACTACAGTTAGGGGAAAGGGGAATAGAAAGAAATACTGAAATGAGGTAGCTGGGTTGGGAGAAGACTCATGTCGAGGTCAAACACCAACAATGTTTGATTGGCTCCAATGGTCTGTCCTTGTGCTGTGTTGTGGCGGTGAGTTGGAGTTTGCATTAACTCTGCGTGGGATTGGCTACATGGGCACCAAGTCCGGGGAGAAGGGACAATTGTAAATCATTATTCACTTTGATGTCCTCTTCCTTTCAGTTTATGATTCTGGAGAATCATGGAGGCTGGAGAGTTGGCTTCTTTATTGATTGCAATCAGCCAGAGTTAAACATCAATGTACTGCTGCACACAGCCAGGAGCAGCGTCCTGCTGAGGAGGGGGAGGCTGGGCTCTCTGCTCTTTGTGGAGCAGAAACAAAGATGGCAGACCCTCAGAGGAGACACTACGACAAATGGTCTTCCAACATCGAACATCCTACCTCCAGATGTTAGAGCTGCAGTGCCAGAGGAGATTGTGTCTATCCTGGGGGACGGTGGACCCACCTGTCAGGTGATGCAAAAGCTGACACCACATGGACTGGGAGGTCACCCATTGCCTGTAGACATTAAAGTCACTGCCGCTCTGAACTTTTGTGACAGTGGTTCATTTGGGAGCAGCACGGATGACTTGTGCAGTATTTCCCAATCAGCCTTCTGCAAATGCATAAAGGAGGTCACAGACGCGCTATTTGCTAAAGCCTCACATGTGCATCAACTTGCAGCAGGACTAGGTAAGCCAGGACACATGTCCCAGGTCTAGGGTGTCATTGACTGAACCCATATGGTTCTGTGTTCCCCAGGGCTGCATATAGCACCATTCATAAACTGCAAATGATACCACTTCCTCACTGTTCATATCATCTGTAACCACACAATATGGATTGTACAGGTGCGTACTTTTTCCCAGGAAGGGCCTATGACAGTTCCATAGTTGTAGATGCCAGCTATTTTTGAGTGATCGCAGCAGCTGGAGGGATGTCTCCTCAGAGTCAGGGGTAACCCCTTCAGGGGGTAACTGATGACACCAGGGCAGAGGCCCCAACACGTGCTGAGGCTCACTATAGCGAGACTCAGCCACCAATATGCGCACTCATTGAGCAGGTGAATGGGCTGCTCAGGATATGGTTCTGGTTCCTGGACCAGTCGGGGGGCAGGGGGGGAGGGATCCTCCAGTACAGCCGGCAGAGAGTGTCTTGTATCATAGTGGTCGGATGTGCAGTCCACAACTTGCCGCTGCACCGGAAAGACCTTCTGGACTAGGAGGAGTTGGGCGAATATCATATCTCCTTGAATAAGGAGGAAGTCAAGGAAGACAGCAAGGCTCTGCACATGGAGGAAGGAGAGGAGGACCTTGTGTGATGGGCAGGGACGCTCTCTCGGGTTTGTAGTTGAGCAGGACTAGGGTGTGAAGAGCTCTCCCAAATGGGGTCTAACATCAATTCACTAATGTGGTAAGGTGCTCATGGAAGTTTCCATGTTCATGGGCAGGGCGCTAAAGCCTTTAGCTGGAAGTTGCAGGAGAATGATGATGCAGATGTGTTGTGAGACTTCTTATGGAGAATGATGATGACACAGCGATACTTGTCTCATCCTCACTGATAGGTCTGACTCCTACCAGACAGAGGTGAAGTTGTCCTGCCAACGACCAGGCTTCTTTTGGGGTTTAGAGCCACTGGATGACAAATCTCAGCTGCTACTATCCTGATCCAAGGTCAAAGGTCCATCTGACATCCGAAGTGGACAGGGTCCCAACAGCTTTTCCCCCTGGATTCCTTATCAATAGAGACGGTGGCAGGCCTGAGAAGTTATAAATTTGATGTTGGGGGTTTGGATTGGGTTTTGGTGGGGGGGGGGGGCAGTTGTAGAGGGGGATACGCTGAAAGGAGGATCTGTAAGGGTAAACTGGTTCAATTGAAGTGTTATATTACAATGGTGAGTTATTCCAAAGAGTGCCTATGCTCACCTGTGCCCACTGGGTACCTATCATTTTTTAATCTTCCTCACCCTCCCGCTACGTCTAGATGTATCCCCAGGATCCACAGCTGAAATTGAATTTGCGAGCTTCCATACCATGTTGCCAGGGATGATCTTAGCTGGTGTCTGGATCTTGAGAGTCCAGGTCTACCTTTGGGCTCCCTGAGTATGGACGTTGAGGGAGTGGTATTACTTGTGGTTCATGAATAGTGCCATATGCAGCCATGGGGAGCACAGAACCATGTGGGTGCAGTCAATGACACTCTAGACCTGTGTCCTGGCTTACCTGGTCCCAATCCAAATTGATGTATATGGGAGGCCTTAGCCAATAACGCGCCTGTGACCTGCTTTATGCATTTGCAGGCGCCTGACTGGGAAATACTGCACAGTCACCCATGCTGCTCCCAATCGAGCCACTGTCACAGAACTATAGAGCAGCAGTGACTTCATGGGCAATGGGTGACCTCCCAGTCCATGTGGTGCCAGCTTTTGCTGACACAAGTGGTCCACCATCCCCTGGACAGATGCAGTTTCGTCTGCCAATGCAGTTCTGATGTCTGGAGGTAGGATGCTGCCCTCCTCAGTGTGTGGGGCTAGAGATGTGTTGCTCACAGAGAGGGGGTGTTACATTACACCCTGGGGGTCTCCTGAGTGGAAGACCCCAGGCTGCACTGCTGTTGATCCTCTTCGCTTTGGGTTCCTAAGACTCCTGTGTTCCTCCGTGAGAAGGAGGGGCAACTGTAGTGAGATCCAGAAGCTCCGGTGCTGACACTTGTGGATTCCCATCATTGCATGCACCATGCATTTGAAGCCCTCAGCCATGGAGTCACGTCCAGCGCCAAGTTCTCCACTTCAGAACTGGCAGTGTTGGCCTTATTGTGTTGGAGTGATGGCACCATCTCCTCGGACAGAAGGCAGTGGGATTCCTTCATTCAGCCTTGCAGTCTGGGGAGGGATGCAGTCATCCCTTTCTGATGTTCGTGACTTTGCCCCGGATCCCTGGGACGTCCCCACCTTAGCCTGCTGTGGATCATCGAGTGTGAGGCGCTCAGTAGGGAATGACCCAGAAACTTGCCTACAAATTATTCCTACTAAGCTGTGAGTATCTGCACTGTTGGAGGGTGCGGGTGTCAGCTGTGACACTCTTCTTTGCTGATCTCCGAAATATCTCCCTTGAAACTGCTCTGGTCTCCAGAGAGTACAAGGGTGGTCCAGGCTGATTGACTGATTCCCCAGCAAGGGAAAGGAGATGGAGTTAGTTCATCGCAGGAGAGGAGATTTCCTCACATGAGGATTGCACCATGTCCATAAGGTTTGAACGTTCTCACTTTAGTCTGCTGCCGTCTCCTTGCTTCGTTTGTAGGTGCACTCCTGTTCCTCGTCGGTCAACTGAAGGGTCCTTTCCTCAAAGGGCAAGAGGCTTCTGAGCTTGAGTATGGCTCACGGTGATTATCATAGAATCCCTACAGTGCAGAAGGAGGCCATTTAGCCCATTGAACCTGCACTGACAACAATCCCACCTAGCCCCTATCCCTGTAACCTCATATAATTACCCTGCTAATCCCCCAGACCTCCACTTCTTGGGACACTAAAGGGCAATTTAGCCCGGCCAGTCCACCTAACCACCTTATGATCAAGTTTGTCCCGCAATGGGACAGGTCGGGAGACTGCTGGTGGGAGTCCTGCCAGTTTAGATGGAAATGAAGTTTGGAATGCACGAGCAGGGCAATATGGGAAGCAGGTTGTCTTCTGGGGGCCAATGGGGAGTGGAAGGGATGGGGGTGGGGAGGGTGAAGGTTGTTGCACGATGAGTGTTGGAAACTGATGAGGTGTTTGATGTAGAGATCACAGCGGAGAATAGTGTGTGAAGGAATATAGCGAGGAGGAGCCAAACTTCCCCTGGCTGTGCAAAGAAGATCATTTATCTTTATGCGCCACTGTTGTCCTGTCCTCTTGTGTAGCGAGCTGGCATTCACTAAATCTGGTGGGGGTGGTGACCTTGCTGGAAGGTCTGTGGAAACGCGGGTACAAGACATCCAGCTTCTGCTGAACATCATCCAGTGGTTTGATCCGGGCTCCCTCGGATTTAGGGCCAGGATTCTTGGAGACCATTCCCGCCCAGATGGATCGAGAACAAGTGCTGGGAAGGGGTTTATATGGAACGTCCACTAATTGCAGAAACTTAGGGTTTCCTAGGCTGAGTGAACGAGCAGCAGGCCAACAGGACCATAGAGTGATTCATATGAGTGGAGTAAAGATGCTCAAAGCGATTCAATACACTGTCAGCTCTGGGAGGGTTCACACTGGTTTCCTAACTGGATTCCATCCTCCACATCATTCCCCATTGTAGACTCAAAGAGGGAACTAGCATCAGACTTTGATACAATAGAGAAGTGACCTCATAAGATTGCACTGCACATAGACAAAGGGAACTGGATACAAAGGAGAAAGAGTTTAAAGATATAAAGTGCTTACGTAGTGAGCAATCGCCAGGTTTAACAATCATTGATAGCTTCAATGATCTAGCCTTGGAAAAATGTCAAAATGATACCAGACTGGAGTGGACAGATAGCTAAGGTTGAGGAAAATAGCAACATTGGGAAACTTGAGATTGGCCGGTTAAAGGGCAAAGAAACTTTAACATCAATACATATGAAATGATGAACTTTGGCAATGCAGTAATATCCCAAAGCCAGGTGGAAAATAAGACTGAATCTGAAAGAAAATAATCTGCAGTGGAAGGTGCGCAATCATCAAAAATATTTAGATTGAAAATGCTGCAATTCCACCAGAGACTTTATCCTTTCTCTTTCAGGGTTGTTGTGTATTTTGTTTCTATACATCACATTCATGATGCACATGATTAGAAAGACATTCTGCTTTCACCATCTAGACTGGATGCTGAAAGAGCCTATCCAGTACCATCCTTAACATCTGAATGACTTTGTTCCTAAATTTAAAAGGAGAACCCCTACAGTAAAGAAGGAGGCCATTCAGTGTATCGAGTCTGTACCGACCACAGTCCTATCCAGGCCCTATTCCTGTGACCTCATGTATTTATCCTGCTAATCTCTCTGATACTCAGGTCAATTTAACATGGCCAATCCATCTAACCTGCACATCTTTGGACTGTGGGAAGAAACCAGAGCACCTGGGGGAAACCCACGCAGACACAGGGAGAATGTGTAAATTCCACACGGGTAGGAACCACGGCCAGAATTGAACCAGGGACTCTGGCGCTGTGAGATAAACTGCCTGAGGCTAATTCTTCATAGTGTTTTTAAAATGCCATTTTTAATTTTTTTTTACTGTCTATTTTCTTACTCACTTCTTCCAATCCTCTATATCTGATTCTAATTTGACTTTGAGTTACCCCTATTCCTTCCTCAGTCATTTCTGCCCATGTGCCTATTCAAGTGCATCTGTGGGCAGTGTGTTTTTTTTAATGTATTCTTTCATGGGATGTGGGCATCGTGAACAATTGTTGCTTTCCCTAGCTGCCCCCTGAACTGTCAAATAAAAGTGGATTCTGGAAATCAGAAATAAATACAGTCATATGGACTCTAAATATTCTGTTTCTCTGTCCACAGATGCTGCCAGACCTGTTGTGTTGATCCACATTTTCTGTTTTTATGCCCTTGATTTGAGTGGCTCTCTAGATCATTGCCAAGGGTAGTTCAAAGTCAATCACATTGCTTTGGTTCAAAAGTCACAAATAGACCAATCTAGGTAAGGATGGTGGATTGCTTTCCCTAAAATACATCAGTAAAACAGCCGGGATTTTATGATGGCCAATGGCCTTCATGACTGAGAGTCACTTTATATTCCAGATCTATTAATGGAACTCAAATTCCACAAACTGCCAATGATATCATCTTCTCCCGTATACAGGTGCACGGCTGCGTCTCTGTGCTGGGACATTTCCTGTCCCTTCCGCCCCGGGAACTGTAGTGGGTGAGGGTGGGTGGACCGTGCAAAGGCCTTGGGTAGAAATTTCCAGTTTTGGGGCAAACACTGCTAGAAAGTCCCATCCTGTGTGTCTATGTCTGTGCTTTTGTGTCAGAATCTACTGCAGGATCTTACAGCTTCACTCGTCCCAAAACTATAAAATCTCTGTCTTAGATCATCAGACCTTCCCGTTGTCCGGTTCCTGAGATGAGCGGGATGGTAAAATCTTGTGTCTGTGCATCTGGGTCAGTATGCATGCTTGTGCCAACATTCCAGTCAAGTTGAATGTCACAGACAAGTTTGAGCCCATTTACTGTCCCATAGTTCATGTTTTTTGACTTTGTCCTGGAAATTGATTGACGTGTTTTTCCGTAACTCCGATGCATCACAATCATTACTTTGTTTGCAGTAGCACAAATATACCGGCAATTGTAAAACTTTTCAGATACAAGCATGGAATTTGATCCAACATTATATGGTTGAATTGGGGCCAATAAAATATGAATTGGGTGAGGTAGTATGAGGATAAATGAGAATATTGGTTTTGTTTTTCTGACTTGCTTCAACTTCAAGATTTAGGTGAGAATTTGAGTAAAATAATGCATTTTTAGTTTGCTGGGTAAGACGATCACACATGCAATTTCTCACAGTTGTAATTTTACTGGTTTATCAGCAGAAGTGGGAGTAAGGCAAGCAGACTCATACAAGGAAACAGCTAACTGATTTCTGTATTTATGGTGGAATAAAACAAGACTCTTGAGGATTAGATAGCGTGGGTGGCACAGTCATTAGCACTACTGCAATTCCAGCTTCCCGTCTGTGGGATTTGCATATTCTTCCAGTGTCTGCATGGGTTTCCTCCAGGCACTCTGGTTTCCTCCCACATTCCAAAGCTGTGCAGTTTAGGTTGATTGACCACACTAAATTTCCCCTTAGTGTTAGGGGGCCTAGCAGCATAAAGACATGGGAGTTACAGGAATGGGGCCTGGATGGGATTGTTGTCCGTGTAGATTCAATGGGCCAAATGACCTCCTTCTGCACTGTGTGGATTCCATGATTATTCCTTGCGAGGGAGAATAGTTTTCTTACTTCCTCTTGCCAGCAGAAGCCAATTGGGTTGGCAGTGGGTAGCTAACAGTGAATTAATGGGAAAACAACAGGAAAAAGGAGGGAAAGTTCCCAGTGGGGCAGTTTTGAGGAATGGGGATTATTCTGATCAAGACTCATTTTCATATTCTTTCAGTTTTGCCTCCAACCTGCTTCCTGAGGCAAGTGCTACAGGTTTTCTTAGTTCTAATTAACCTGGAGCTGTCACAGTTCTTGGTGATACCAGCACTGTGGGAGCAGTACAATTGTGGTGTTGTCTTCAGAGCCTGTGTGTTGGTGGGGCCATGTGCTTGCTCAGTGCCACCACAATATACTCAATAGGATCGACTATAGCATTCCTCCCCAGTCCCCAGTGAAAGCTGTGATCATTGTGCTAGATCACAGCTAAGTGTTTCTAGTAATCTGCTTAATCAATTGTTAATAGTTGGAAAGGTCGGTGTTTGAAGCTGCAGTAACAGAACAAACACTCAGGGATCTGATGACTAATGATTTTGTCTGCCCTCAGCCCATAGGTGTTTGGACTTCTTACTCGCTAATCTGCACCGGGGGCAGCATGGTCAATGCAGGCTTGGAGGGCCAAAGGACCTGTTCCTGTGCTGTAATTTTCTTTGTCCTTTGTTCTTTGCTTCTGAGCTCTTCTGGTTGACCTTGAGAATGATCTGTAGGCTGGCAGGATACCCTTATCCATTGCAGTCTTCAGCACTTATAGAATTCCAAACTTAGGTTAATATTAATTCTCCCTACCTGATAGAAACCAGGCAGGAGATAGGGGAGTGGGGCGAGTGACAATTAAAATAGAACAGGAGATTTCTAGAGTAGGCTCAGGATCACAATCTGGTGAGCACATCATTAACATGTGTCCATAGCTGGTGGAGGTAGTGATAGCTAAGGTCTCTGACACACGGAGGACTGCTGGAGACCAGGCTCCTGCTGGATCAGACAATGAGCCTCTGAACTTATCCCTAAGAGACCACTTGAAGATGCAGAGACAGGTAGGGGGACATCAGACAGAGGGTCTAAGCAGGCTAGGCCTAAGGCTGGAGGAGACTGTCCATGATATGTATGATACCATGGCTCCAGCATACAACTGCTTGATTGCCTACATGGAAAGTGGCACAGTGGTTAACACGGCTGCCTCATAACGCCAGGTACCCGGGTTCGATTCCTGGCTTGTATCACTGCCTATATGGAGTTTGTACCTGTAACCATTCAGCCTCCCTGGTTACTCTTGATCCCATTATTATTTGTGTTGATATTCCTGTTCTTCCCTCTGTTCTCTTCCATGTTGGCAGCCCCATGCCCTTGATGAACCTGATCCCTTCCATTCTTGAGGTCAGCTGTAACCTTACTTTCGCTGAAATTCAAACTTCCACCGGACTAGATCTGAATGCCTCCCCCGAATGCGATTGTGCCCTCTGCGTCCAAGTACCACCCTTCCAACTCCCAGATGGATTAAATAAAAAACCATGTCCTTTTGACAAATTTGTCTAAGACCTTTGCTGCTCAGAGAGGCCTTCCCCTGCACAAGACCAGGACCAAGACATGCTTGTCAAACTGAAACCTCTAACATGTGCCCTGGACAGTCTCTTAAACAGATCCTGGAGAGTTTCCATTCTGCCCTTCTGTCCTTCCCTGCTACACTATCTCCCGAAGCCCTGCCTCTGTCTTACCTTTTCACTTTTGCCCTTTGTACCTAACCTTGACACAACTTGTGCCACCAATCCAAATAGCATTTCATCCCAATGACTGGACCATAGTCCCAGAATAAAAATTCAGCCCATGCTATCACAATAAGATCTATTAAGTCACAGGAACATGTTAGTAATGTATTATTACATAATAATATATTATTTGCTGAACAAGTCGGAATAAATTACGAATCTCTGAAATCATTTATGAGATTATTGTAATACTGTCTATGTTCCTGCTTTTGCAATGACATTTCCGTGTTGTTTTTATTGTTCCAATTTTGGTCTCATAACTTTGAGCAGGGTGTGATTAACTGCCTGCTGCTTCATTTCTGTTCTTTATGTCAGTTGTAAAGTATCTTAAAGATAAGGTGAAGATTATTAAAGTAGTTTGCCTCAGTGCTTCCAATAAAACAAATTGTAGATATGCTTACCAGCAAGCAACATTATACAATCTGTGTTCCATAAAAACGTGAATGGACAGGAAAAGGAATCAAAACATTCCATGTCTTGGAAAGTAATAGCCTTTTGGCTAAGGTTAAATATCAGATCAAGCCCAAGATGGGATTCAATGCCTCATCTTGCCAGCTTGGATCTCGTTTGTCTTCCTCATGGGGACCAAAAATTGATTCAATTTGAATTTGTATGAATTTATGTTCATTTCTTATTGTCACAAGTAGGCTTACATTAACACTGCAATAACATTACTGTGAAAATCCCCGAGTCGCCACACTCTGGTGACTGTTCGGGTATGCTGAGGGAGAATTTGGCTTGGCCAATGCATCCAATCGCCACGCCTTCGGACTGTGGGAGGAAATCAGAGCACCCAGAGGAAACCTACACAAACACAGGGAGAATGTGCAGACTCCACGCAGACAGTGACCCAAACTGGGAATCAAACCCTGATGCTGAGTGGCAGCAGTGCTAACCACTATGCCACCATGCCACAGTTTTATGGATGAAATAATTCTTTTTTTAAAAAGTATTGAGAATGGAACTAAGGGGAGCAGAACACCCTCGAGTTAAATGACTCACTGAATATATACAATGAATGTTACCTGTATCTCAGTGGTACTGAAGCACTTTGGAGTGCAACTTGTTCTATGTAGACAGCCTTCAAATACCTTCGCAACATTTGTAAGGATCATTGCAAAATGCCTGTAATTTTCTTTGATCATATTGAAGCATCTCAGAGTGTTATGTGATGTATGTAAAGAACATGGATATTATTGCATTTTGTGTGATGACCATTTTGAAATGTTTATAACTTTCTTGCAGATTTCTTATGATTAAAGTAAAAAAAAGTGAATTTGATACCAACATCTTGGCTTAGATCATGCAACAAATTAATCCCAAGATTGGGGTGCAATGCCTTAGCTTGTCAGCTTAGATCTTGTTTGTCTCTCTTTTGGGACCATGAATTGGATTAAGTTGGAATTAGAATTTGGTTTTGAAACAAGCAAGGAATAGATTCAGATTTACCCAGTCCACTCTGAGCAATGGCTTTGTAACTTGTAAGAATAGGGTAAAGTATTTTTTAAAAATGAGTTTGAACACAATAGACATTAGAACTACACAACTGCATGAAATAGCTAAACACGACAGTTCCCAGAGAAAAGATATTCATACAAGCATTCAGGGAAAGGGGTGAGAAAAAGCTAAACTAATAAATCTGAAGGTGAAGATAGATACTGGAGCACAGAGTATCATCATGTACAGACTATACCAGAATGTCTTTCTTCATAATTTGGAAGAAACTGCCTATCCAAAGAAAGATGGTCTGAAACAAAACAATGTCATGTTGACAGTGTGCAGAGAACTGAGATTCAGTGGGTAGGGTCAACCCAAATCAGAAGGGTGCAAGTAGGAAGAGATGTTAACTATATGTTCAATGTTACTGAAACAGATGGTACCTGCTAACCTGGGGCCAAGCAGTAATGAAGAGCTGCAGATGATTTCAGTAAACCATGAGGTAAAGGAAGTACCTTTACTGAAATTGCCCTCTGATCAGATGCAAAGAACATCTGGTGCAAATGTACCCAGAATGTTTCAATGAGATGGTTGGATGCTTTGAAGATTTTGCATATCACATCATCACTGAGCTAGCGATCAGACTAGTGTTGCATCCCCCACATAAGCCACCAATAGAATGAAAAGGAGAGCTTGAATGGGAACTCCATAAGATGGAAGAAATGATTGTATAAATTCCATTGTGTTGGAGAGAAGCCGACCCACAGCATGTGGACTGCAGCAATTCAAGAAGGTAGCTCATCACCACCTTCTCAAGATCGACTAGGGGTGGGCAATAAATGCTGGCCAGCCAGCGATGTCCATGTCTCTCGAATAAATAAAAGCCAGGGCCTACTTTATAAAGGGCTAGGTATATGAATTTCACTTGATAAGGTAATTACCAATCATTATGGAGCTCACTTTCTTCGAAGGGTCACCAGACTCAAAACATTGACTCTATTCTCACTCTACGATTGATGTCAGACCTGCTGAGTTTTTCCATCATTTTCTGTTTTTGTTTCAGATTCCAGAACCTGGAATATTTTGCCTTTAATTCTCTCAGCAGTATGTGCTCTGTTTGCTGAGCAAGGGATCACTGAAAGATTAATATGTGACAATGCACTCAGTTCACATCGCAGGAAGCGGGCAGATTCGCTGAACAGTATGGGTTTAACAACATCACCTCACCATCATATTACCTCAAGAACACAGATAGAAAGACATGTAAAGGTGGTCAAATGAAACCTTGAGAAATGTTGAGAGACAAAGGCGGAGTCAAATATTGCCTTATTTTAATGCTGATCCATATATTTTAAGGTCTATATAAAATCATCTGCAAACTTGCTGAAGGGAAGAAAATAGAAGATTACTCTGTTAAGCGAAATACATCTTCCATGTGACCAAAAGGAAGTGAGACAGGAAATCATGGAAGCACAAGAAAGAGGAGGTTGTCACTGCAGCAAACATGCTAAATCGGGGATGGCATCGTGGCATAGTGGTTAGCACTGTTCCTTCACAGCGCCAGGGATGGGTTCGATTCGATGGCTTGGGTCACTGTCTATGTGAAGTTTGCACATTCTCCCCGTGTCTGCTCCAGGCGCCCTGGTTTTCTTTCACACTCCAAAGATATCTGGGTTAGATGAATCTGGGTTAGACGACAGCGCAGAGTCGCTGAGCAGAGACTGATAGCCAAGCTCCGCACACATGAGGATGGTCTTAACAGGGATCTTGGCTTCATGACACACTATCTGTAACCCCCGTAACTTGCCTGGGTTAGCAAAAAAAACCTCACTTACTGTGCTGTCTGGAGAAAATACACAATTCTCTAACCAATGCTCAGGATTCCCTTCACACACATTGTTAGCCACTTTAACACTTGAATAGCAGGTTAGATGTAAGGATTCGCATTCTAATCAGCAATCTTTGACTGTCTGTGCTGATGTGTGCTATTGCAGACCAGAACACTGCATTTGCCTGACGAAGACACAGAGTCAAAAGCTCGCTTTTTTACTATCAAATAAATCAGTTGGATTATAAATTGGTGTTGCTAAATTCTTACTGAGTTCTTAGATGAATTGGCCATGCTAAATTGCCCCTTAATGTCAGGGGGATTAGCCAGGGTACATGCATGGGGTTATGGGGATAGGGCCTGCGTAGGATTGTGGTTGGTGCAGACTCAATGGGCCGAATGGCCTCCTTCTGAAGGTAGTGATTCAATGATTCTATCCTGAGCTGAAAGACGAACGTATACACATACAAGCTCCAATCGTAGAAACCTGGAGCCCAGGAAAAGCTGTTGCTAAACCCAATACACCAAGTCCATATATAATTGAGACCAAAACTGGTCTGCATATATGACTATACCAGAGCCGGCAAAGTGAAAAGGACCATCAGAAACATTAATATCCAGAGAGGTAACATTAACAACATCAACAAAAAAATGACACAACATTAGCAATAGAAAGCCCTTCCAGCATGCCAACTCACAACTAAGAGCAATAAGTGGCAAATCTATAAGGTGGCAGCACAATATCTTACCACCTAAACAATACCATGACTAATATTTCAGAAAGGAATATATGTTATAAAAGACTCTAAGAAGGGGTTCAGTTTATCCCAAAATTCAACTGATAGTCTTTAGTTTGTAAAGTTAATTCAAAAGGGAAGGTATTTAACTGGGGGAGGGCTAGATACGGCCAGATTAGGCAAGATCTTAAAGATACCGATTGGGATAAGCTTTTTGAGGGCAGGTCGACGAGGTACATGTGGGAGTCTTTCAAGGGAAAACTAAACTCTCTGCAGGAAAGATACGTGCCGGCAAGGAGGAAGGATGGGAAAGGTAGGATTAGAGAAACGTGGCTTACCAGGGAGATTGAGGACTTGATCAGGAAGAAGCGAGAGGCTTACATTAGATCTAGGCAACTGGGGACTGAGACAGCACTGGAAGCTTATAGAGAGTGTAGACGGGATCTTAAAAGGGGTATTAGAAAGGCAAAAAGGGGCCCCGAGGTGGCTCTGGCAGGTAGGATAAAGGAAAATCCAAAGGCATTTTACACCTATGTAAGGAGCAAAAGGATGGTTAGAGGCAAGATTGGACCTCTCAGGGACAGAGGAGGGGATCTATGCTTAGAGCCTGAGGGAATGGGGGAGATCATGAATGAATACTTTGCGTCGGTATTCACGCAGGAGACTGGACAGATGTCTGTGCCTGATGTTGACAAAGTTGAGGATCGGTTGAGGGAAATAAGGATTACGAGGAAAGAGGTGTGGGGGCTGTTAGGCAGCTTAAAGACATATAAAGCTCCGGGGCCTGATGGCATTTACCCCAGGCTGCTAAGGGAGTTGAGGGAAGACTTGGCTGGGCCTCTGACGCAAATCTTTGTCTCTTCATTGGACACAGGTGAGGTCCCAGAGGACTGGAGGATAGCAAACGTAGTACCGTTGTTTAAAAAAGGTCAGAGGGATCACCCAGGGAACTATAGGCCGGTGAGCTTGACTTCAGTTATAGGTAAGCTAATGGAGAGGATACTTAGGGACAGGATGTATGAGCATCTGGAGCGCTGCGATCTGATCAGGGATACGCAGCATGGCTTCGTCAAGGGGAAGTCTTGTCTTACGAATCTGGTGGAATTTTTTGAAGAAGTGACAAAAACAGTTGATAAAGGACAGGCTGTTGATGTCGTCTACATGGATTTCAGTAAGACGTTTGACAAGGTTCCTCATGGTAGACTGATAGAGAAGGTGAAGGCGCATGGGATACAGGGTCAGGTATGTAGATGGGTCGAGAACTGGCTCGGGAGGAGGAGACAGAGGGTAGTAGTGGAAGGCTCTTTCTCCGACTGGAAGCCTGTCACTAGTGGAGTGCCACAAGGCTCAGTACTAGGTCCTCTTCTATTTGTGGTCTACATAAACAACTTGGAAGTTGGGGTAGGTGGTGAGATCAGCAAATTTGCTGATGACACCAAGATGTTTGGATTGGCGGGTACAGAGGAGCAGTGTCAGGCAATACAACATGACATAGACAGGTTGGTAGACTGGGCAGATAGATGGCAAATGGAATTTAATCCAGATAAATGCGAGGTGATGCATTTTGGCCGGAAAAATGTAGAAGAGAGTTATAGGATAAAAGGTAAAACTATACGGAGCATAGAGACGCAGAGAGACTTGGGGGTGCAGGGTCACAAGTCTCTGAAGGTGTCCTCACAGGTGGAGAAGGTGACAAAGAAGGCGTATAGTATGTTAGCTTTCATAGAAAAGGGTATAGAATATAAGAGTAGGAGTTTGATGTTGCAGTTGTATAGAACTTTGGTTAGGCCTCACTTGGAATACTGCGCCCAGTTCTGGTCTCCGTACTATCGGAAGGATGTGGAGTCCTTGGAGAGAGTGCAGAGGAGGTTTACCAGGATGCTGCCTGGTATGGAAGGACTGTCTTATGAGGAACGATTAGATAGACTGGGGTTGTTTTTCCTTGAAAGACGTCGGCTTAGAGGGGATCTCATAGAGGTGTATAAGATTATAAGGGGTATAGATAGAGTAAATGGAGGTAAACTTTTGCCACCTTTAGAAATGGATAGGACGAGGGGTCATGGCCATAGGGTGAGGGGGGCTATGTATAGGACGAATATTAGAGGGCAGTTTTCACACAAAGGGTAGTGGGGGTGTGGAATGCACTGCCGAGTAAGGTGGTGGGAGCAGACACGCTGGGGCTGTTTAAGGGTCTCTTGGACAGCCACATGAGCGGTATGCAGATAGAGGGATATATTAGGACTGTTTAACTACGGCTTTTCTCCACAGGTAAATTCGGTCCATACTTGACCAACATTGAGCATGCATTCGGCAGGTGGTGCGGGTACAGCTCTTGGATGTTGATTCATGGGTTGCCTGGTACCTCATGTCGTAAATGAGTGCTTTATGTGGACCATCTGAAGGGCACCATGACAGCTCAGAGAATATCGATGTGGCTGTGCAGACACTTGGAATTGGGCCGGTGTCTGCGGGAGTTTGCGCGTTCTCCCCGTGGTTGCGTGGGTTTTCTCCGGGCACTCCGGTTTTCTCCCACAACCCAAAAATTCGCTCTTAGGCTGATTGGGAAACAAATTGTCCCTATAGGGAGAATTTTCCATATTAGGAATAATATATATATTATTATATAGGAATAATATAATAGGATAATGGATTTGCTACTATATAGTTATGACAGCGGCGCGGGCTCGTTGGGCCGAAGGGCCTGTTTCCCATGCTGTGTTGCTCTCTTAAAACAATAATGTGCAGGTTAGGTGGATTAACCATGCTAAATTGCTCCTTAGTGTTCAAAGACGTGTAGGTTCGGTGGATTAGCCAGGTGAATATGTGATGTTATGTGGATAGGGTGCAAGGGAGGGCTTGGGTGACCATGCCCCCTGGTTTTTGACTCCTCTAATATTAAGGGGAAAAATTCTTACCATCTACAGGATCTGTGCATAATTTCACACCTCTCAATCCGGCCCTCCCTCCGACTTCTCTGCTCTAAGTAAAACAGCCCCAGCCTAACCAATTATTAACAACATCTGGGAACAAAAGGACAACAAGAACACATTGCATTGATTTTGTGAATTTCTTTTTAATTTGTTCATGGGATGTGGCCATCACCGGCTAGGCCAGCATGTATTACCCATCCCTAATTGCCCCTGAGAAGGCGATGGTGAACCAGCTTCCTAAACCTCTACAGTCCATGTAGTGTAGGTATACCCACAGTGCTGTTAGGGAGGGAGTTCCAGGATTTTGACCCAGTGATTGTGAAGGTCCAGTGATATCATTCCAGAATCTCAGACTTATTAGCCTTCCACACTGTTGACTTTTCATCCTCACTTATTTTAAATTGGCTGGTATTTTATCATTATTTCCTGTAACCTTCCCTGCTCCAGGAATATTTGTTATCTTTATCTCTGACTTTTATCTCTAACCCGAATCCTAATCTTAACCTTTGTACTTTCTCTTAAAGATTTTTACGTTATTTCTATATTTCTTCCTCGCAATGATTAATAACAATACCCATAATCCTATTTGCTGATTTCCTCAGGACATTGAACCCAGGCTATCTCAGCAACACCCTGTTCCAGTACTTGTCACAGTGACCCAGGTACTGGGATCCCGGTTTCCTAAACCTGTCTTTGAATCAACATTTACTTTTGTGATCTCTCTTGAGGTCCTGCTTTTAAAATTTGCTGACCAGCCACAAGTGTTCTTGACACTCCATCAGCCAGTTCTTTGGTTCCAATATGGGTCACAATGATTCACCCCATTCCTTCATAAATTTCATTCCAGCTACTTCAAGGTACCCTTAATACCTGTATCAGCTGGCAATACACCATTCAGGCCTATAGAATATGCTATCTACTATTAAATTATCCTCTTTAGCTACAATCTTCCTAACCTAATCTGTCTATCCTCCAGCCTCCTTTTCTCAATGCCCTGATCATTCTGCCCATCCGCTTTCATTTTTAACCATACGGGTAAGTTTGGTAGCATGAAGTTCTGCAGTTCCTTCATTGCCACACATCCCCTCAGCCCTACCTGCCCCACTGACTCTCATTGCACCTCCTCACCCAACCTCCACCACCCATCATCTTTTAGCCTCATATTCACATTTATCACCGAAAACAAAATATTGCGGATGCTGGGAATCTAAAATAAATACAAAAAATGCTTGAAACATACACTAGCTTCAGAACCAGGACAAAACACTGATGAGAGATCTGATGAAGGGTCTTGGCCGAATTCTCTTTCTCTCTCTGCAGATACGTTTGGAGCTGCTGGACATTTCCAGCACATTGTGGTTATTTCACATGCCTGATATGTTTGTCTCTATGCCAATGATTTACATAGATTACTATCTCAAGCTCCTGCTTTTATTGTACCAACTAACTCCTGATTTGCACTTAGCTGGAACAGTTCCCCGTTCCCATGCCTTCATAAATTCCGATCCAACCGATTTTTACTCTTGTGCCAAGTAGAAATATACTCTTCTAATTATGTCTATAGGGACAATTATCCAACCGGTAAATGAGTTAACCCCCTCAAACTACAATATTTCCAATCTGTTCCTCTCTCTTTGAACTGCCTCCAGCTCTCTTTTCCCTGGTGAGCAGTCTGGCTACCTTCCTCATGGTCTTCATCCTTATCCTCAAAACTAGCAAATAGATCTTGAAATATATCGTGGCTCATTGTTCCCTGGCTGTTCAAGATTCTACCTATCTTGCTAACTGTCCAGTCACTGCTCCAGAAATTTGTAGATGATGTGTCTGTGCCCTGGAATAAATATTCCAGATATTCCTCCCACTCCTTCATTTCAGAGAGTCTCTTACTGATCGGAATGTCTCAAGGCAGAATTGTTTCCTGTAGAAATGGTCACCTGGAGAGTCTAGCTATCCACAACTTCTCACATTCCCCAGTCCTGACATATTAACTGTGCTGCTATTACCTATTCTATTGTTTATATTTTAACTTATTTTACAGTTGGTATTTATTGATCAATACTAAATTAAAAGTTTCACATGGATTTGATTCAGTTTCTGTAAATTAATCCTGATCCGTTTAGTACTTTAGCCTTTTGCAGCAATTCATGTAAAACAATAAATGGCTTTTTAACTTTGCTCTTATCAATTAATTTTTATGAGATTAATAAATTTAATATTAAAGCATATTATTGAACATTTAGTTTCTGTTACTTGGATCCAGGTTTGCTTCCCCTGCATTAAAGATAGATGATCTTTTAAATGCGCCACTCCGTTTCTTCTCATATTTCCCACTTTGTCACTCCAAAACTCCACTCCCTCTATACATACGCTTTTTAAGCTTGTCCTGTCATCATCAAAGACTTGTGTACGTATACTCCCAGCTTTCACTGTTCTTGCACCCTCTGTGCAATTTAATTCATGTTGCTTCTCCTAATTTTTTCTACCAAAATGTACCTCATTTGCCACTTGCTTGCCCATTTCACCAGTTTGTCTATGTCCTCTTAAAGTTGGTTACTATCCACCTTACTGCTTATTCCACTCTACATTATGTGTCATCTACAAATTCTGAAATTAAGTCCCCGCATACCTAAGTCCAACTTATTACTATACATTGAAAGAACAATGTTCCTAACACTGACTGTATCCTTTCTGTCAGGCTCAGTTTAAACATAAGGATATTGAATGTCTTGAACTGCAAGATCACACTTTGTCAAAGTTACCCACAAACTCTGTTAAGATGAACAGCATAGTGGCACAGTAATTAGCACTGCTGCCTCACAGCTCCAATGACCTAGATTTAATTCCAGCCTCAGGTATCTGTGTGAAGTTTGCATGTTCTCCCTATGACTGCATTAGTTTCTTTTGGATGCTCTGGTTTCCTCCCACACTCCAAAGATATGAGTGTTGGGTTGATTGGCCATGCTAAAATTGCCCTTTAATGTCAAAGGAACTAATAGGGCAAATATATGAGGTTACAAGGTTAGGACTTAGGTGGGATTGTTTCAGTGCTGGCTTGATGGACCAACTGGTCTCCTTCTGCACTATAGGGTATTTTATGACTTTACAATGCCTTAAAGATGGCTGCAACTTAACATATGACTGTGGAGCTTTACACTGTGGACTATACTGATATAAAAGTCTGAGGACTCTTACCAACCAACTCAAAAACAGCTTCATCTCTGCTGCCATAGGACTTTTGAATGCACATATATATTAAGTTGATTTTTCTCTACACTCTAGCTATGGGTGCAACACTATTTTCTATACCCTCTCCTTTCCTTCTCTCCTATGTAGCCTATGAACAGTATGTTTTGTCTATATAGCCTGCAGGAGACAATACTTCTCACCGCATCCCAAACATGTGACAATAATAAATCAAATCAAAGTATTCAATTTGTTAACCAATAGTTAGTTAAATGTGGAACGGAATAAGGGAACTTTACAGCTACCTATGAGGTTTAAACACCTTACTGTGTAAGGATAAACCAGTGTTTGAGGAATATGAAATCTACAAATATTGACCTCAGAGTGCCAATTGAATGGAAGAGAAAATTGGAGTTCAGATTGGGACAGAGCTAAGAGTGAAAGACCGTTTCTGTTATTGTATAGTGGTGGCCCGAACACCAGTGTGTGAACCCTGCAGTCATGTGATTGACACTCATTTCCAGGGACTGAGTTATAATAACAACCTGAACCAAGCAAATCAATGTGTGTGAGAACCATCTGAAGCACCATCTGAAACAGCTGAACCACCACAGGGAAATGCAGCCTTTAATGCAGCCAAAGTACTATACTTGTCCCAACTTCCAAATCCACTTGGGAAACAGTCTTCTGACTAATTGTGTTCATCTGAATCCTTTGTTTCAGGAAGACCTTCAATCCAATTAAAGTCTCAACTCAACCAAAATGATATCAGACTTGCATCAATATAAACTCTGAGCTATAATTTCCATATTTATAATTATTGTTTTACTTCATGTGTATTTAATCTTTGTTCACGTGGCTGTGTGAGTGATTGAGACATGCGTTCAAACACTGGGGAAAGTGTGTGATAATAATGAACCTTCTTTTAAAAAGCTTGTCACTGGAATTCATTTTAAAATAAGAAATATCACCCAGAGAGTAAGGAAATGCCCACACACCTTACGCACTAATATCACAATTACAGATATAAATGGACCATCTAAATCCTTTCCATAATACATCCTCCAGTCTGATAAATAACCGTTTTTTAAAATTCTTTCACAGGATATGGGCACAGCGATTAGGCCAACATCTGTTGCTCATCCCTAATTGCCCTTTGAGAAGGCAGCGATGAATTGTCTTCCTGAAAATCTGGTGTAGGCAGACACACAATGCTGTTAGGTTTTTGACCTTTGACAAGGAGAGGAATGACAATATGTTTCAAGTCAGGGTGCGATGTGCCTTGGAAGGGAACTTGAATCCAGTGGTCGTGTTACGATGACCATGAACATAAGAACATAAGAAGGTGAAATTCCATAGGAATTCACCAATAATTCTGCCCGAGGTTTTTGTGGGGTATGAGCTGCCTTATTGAGTGAATACAGGCTTGCCCAATGGGAAGCAGTCAGTGGGGGGATTTTAAACTCGGGACGGTGTTCTCGGTCCCAAGCTGAGACTACCTGATTGTAAGTCATGGGAGCAGCCTTTTATTTAGTGCACAATACAGAGTGTTATTGATGGGAAACTGGCATTTGGCTGAATTACAATATTGGTGTTGAGGAGAAAATAACTTTTTCCTTCATCTTTCCCTCTGGACAACTTCTGAATGTCAAGAAGGTCTCCTGTAGGAAAAAGTCATGATACCGTTTTTTCAGGAAACTGGAGCCCTATGACATGAATGGGGATGACTAGGTCTAATACACAAGGTGAGTGCGTTACTTCATCCATGCTAACAACATTGAAGGTGGCGAAAAGCAAAAAATGATATTGTTAATGGCATGCAAGGCCACAATTTTCAATATGATAAGAAGCTTGGCCTATCCAAATGCCTCCGACACAAAAGCCTTTAATGAACTGATAGACCTGGTTAAAAAAAACACTATGATACGAAATCCCCTGTAATTCTCTATAAATATCGCTTCAACATGCCTGGGAGAATCCCTGGGGAATTTGTGACTAGGTTGTAGAAATTAGCTTAACAGTGTGAATTTGGAGTGTTCCTTAATGAAATGTTGAGAGACAGATTGGAATGCGGCATAAGTGACCTAACATCCAAAAGAAGCTGTTGGCAGAATCCAATTTGGACTTTAAAAAAGCCATTGGGATAGCCTGGTCACTTGAGAATGCAGAAAAAGGGGTACTTGAACTATAAGGGACATTAGGCAGCAAATGTCCTCAAATTAGGAGGAGGGACTTTATGCAACAAGCCGTCAGTGGAGGGTGCTTATGTCAATCAATTGTTAAAGTGCTCCATTCATATATTGGAACCTTAATCCTACCCCCAGACAGTCAAGGAGAAGCAGCTCTGAATCCAAGAGTATTATAGAACATATTCCAGAAGGGTGCAGTTGCCAGATGACTACCACTGTCAAAGATCACAGCTACGGTGATCTTTCAGGAACAGGCAAAATTAGTGCTGCCTGTTCCTGAGCCAGTACCTGAGCGTAATGTGCAGGGATCGTCTCTTTTAGATTAACAAGAAAAATGCCCTGATAATAAAGTGGAATTACTAATGAATGGCCATACCTTGAAGATGGAAGTGGACACAGGAGCTGCAGTCTCCTTTATCAGAGATAAGACTGATAAACAACACCAATTGTTCATCCAACTCCTGAGGCTGGAAGTTACAAAGGCCAAGCTAGCCACATACACAGGGGAGCCTTTACAAATAAAAGGCACCACCATTGCCCCAGCAACTTATAAGCAGCAATCAGCTTATCTCCCACTCATTATTGTACAGAGACATGGACCAAGTCTTATGGGAGATCTTCAAGCAAGGCATGGGACTGTAGAAAATTATTTGTAGATACCCTAGAGTTTTTCACAGGGTCTGGGAAAAATAAAAGGCACCAAGATTTACATTGACTCCGATGCTAGAATTGGGTATTTCAAAGCCAGATCTGTCCCTTACTCCATGCTGGAGAAGGTGGAAACTGAATGAAGACACCATGAAAGGTTGTGTATAATAAGAACCTGTGCAATTTTTACAGGCTGCATCTGTAGTTCCTGTTCTTAAGCCTGACAAATCAATTATTCTTTGTGGGGCTCTACAAAATGATGCTCAATTGGACCTCCAAACTTGATAGGTTTCCTATGCCCCAAATGAAAGATCTGTACGCTAACAGCGACAAGACATTTTCCAAGTTGGATATGAGCCATCTCTATCTTTACCTTGAGTTTGACAAATCTTTCTGGAAATATGTGATGATCCATACAGATAAGTGACTCTATTAGTGCACTCATTGCTCTTTGGAGTCTCATCAGCACGTGCCATCTTCCAAAGAGTTATGGAGAACATTCTTCCAGGCTACCCAAGGTCGTGGTATACTTAGATGATGTCATGGTTACAGAGGCTTTAAAACAGCTGGCCAATCTAGACAAATTGTAGAGATTTTCCAGAGCAGGAATTCACTTGAAGGGAGAGAAATGTGTTTTCCAAGTAGCCAAAGTAACCTATTTAGGCTATTGAGTAAATTGTTAGCAGTTACAATCAGTAGAGGGTAAGGTAAAGGCCATCATGGAAGCACTGACCCCAAGGAATACCATGGAGTTAAAATCCTTCCTAAAGTTATGGAAACTTTATTCCAAACTGGGTTTCCATGATGACCTCCTTGCTTGCCTTACTTCAAAAATAACAGAGATAGCCCTGGGAATCTTAGCAGGCAGGCACTTTTTCTAAAGTTAAATGTCAGTTACTGTCATCTAACTTACTTGCCCATTTTGACCCTAAAAAAGCACTTATATTAATTTCTAACCCTTCCCCATGTGGGGTTGCTGTGAAATTGCTGGAAAGAATGGATGGAAAAGCCCATCATGTATGCCTCCAGCACCCTTTTGGATGCAGAGCAAATATATTCTAGGTTGAGAAGGAAGGTCTGGGGACCGTGTTTTGTTTGAAGAAATTCCATCAATACATCTATGGTCAATGATTTTTTTAATAGTTTTACCAGCCATAAACCTTTTCAAAGAGCACAAGTAGTCCCCCATTGCTCAACTTGGATATGTTGGACTTTGTTATTGACAGCCAACCAATATCATCTGGAACATACCCCAGAGATTCAGATACCTAATGTTAATGCACTGAGTTGCCTCCCATTGCCCACAAACCTGGCTCCTTTACCAACAATGGAAGAGGTTGTGATGACCCTCAACTGACCCTGGAGATAGCCACTTCCAATGCCAGCCCTCAGCTTGAAACTGATTCCGTGTTAGTCCCTCTGGATGATGAAGGTATGCACTTGGGACATGGAGGCTGAAGAAGTGGACCTTTGGGCTGAAGCAGAACTTAAAGAAGAACCTGCTTCAGTAACGCTGCAACACTCCCTCCTAAAGAGAAGATCTCCTGTTCGGTTTACCGTGCCTCCCCCAGCCCACCTTCAACAGGTTTCTGTCCAAGTGCCTAATGATGGAAAGGACTTCTTCACCAGTAGGAGTGGTGGAAGAGACACCAACTTAAAGTAGGCAGGAGTGTTATGGTGACCACGAAGACCACAGGGATCATCAATAGTTCTACCCATGAGTTTCGTGAAGGCTCGTCCAATGGGAAGCAGTCAGCGGAGGCTTTTAAGCTTGTAAATTTACCTGGACCAATGTTGTAGAACCCAAGGTAAATTGTATCTGATGCTAAGTCCTGGGAATGGCCTTTTCCTTTGGTGCACAATAAAGGATATCGATTATGGGAAACTAACATTTTGACAGAATTACTACAGGTTGCGTTCCCATTTACCCTTTTCCCTCTAGGTGATAGAAGTCTAGAAAGTGCTATCAAAAGTTTGGCAAGTTACTGCAGTGCATCTTATAAACAGTACACATGACTGCTACTGTGCACCCATAGCAGTGAGGATGTACATTTAAGGTGATGGATGAGATTTTAATCAAATGGCCTGTTTTGTGATTGATAGAGTGAGCCTCGTGACTGTTGTTGGAGCTTGCACTCACCCCAAGCAAGTGAAATTTATTTCATTACTTCTTGATTTGTACCTTTATAGATGGCGGATAAGTTTTGGGGAGTCAAGAAGTGAATTACTCACTGCAGAATTCCCAGTCTTGAGCCTAATTCTGCAGAAGGGTCATTTATTCTGCTTCTCTCCTCAGAAGCTGCCAGACCTGCTTCGTTTATCCAGAATTTTCTATTTTATTTCTTTAACATGATTATGTAGCTACTGCATTTACATGCCTGGTCCAGTTCAGTTTCTAGCCAATTTTAACTCCAAGGATGTTGATGGCAGGCAGTTCAGTGCCTATAATGCCATTGAAAGACAAAGGGAGATTGGTAGATTCTCTTTTATTAGAGGTGGTGATTGCCTGATATTTGTGTAGCACAAATATTATTAACACCCATCAACATATTAAATATTGTCTGAATATTGCCCAAGCCTTGCTGCATATGGACACAAAGTGGCCACAGAATCAGGGGTGGGAGACGGGTGGTCACCAGAAAGGTCTGTTGACCTCAGGCAGGAATTTCTAATCTCACTTGAGCAAGGCCATATAATCCCATCCTATGTATGTTCATCCTATCTACACTCCTTATGATTTTATACATCTCAATCAGGTCATCCCTAATTCTCTTACCTTCCAAGGAATAAAGCTCTGCCAACTGCTTCCTATTCCTCAGGTCTACTATCTCAGCAACATCCTCATAAATATTCTCTGCACCCTTTCCAGATTATCAATATTTTTCCTGTAACAGGGTGATCCAAGACTCCCACATCACCAGCTCCTTCTCCCCTCCCAATCTCTTCCATTTTCCCATTGTCATTCTGTCCAATTTGACTCTGCAATGATTGCAGGTTTGCTGTTGTGCTCTGTCTTGGAAATTCATCTCATCATTCTTCAATATTGTGCAGAATTTTAACTAGCAAAGGCATGGGCAGTTCAGACATAGGTGGTGACTGGAGGGAGGGGATGTTGGCAGAGATTGGGATGCTGGTAGCAAGTTGAGATTTAAGCCCTCAAAAGTGCCAGTGGCTTAGAATAAAAGCAAAATACTGTGGATGCTGGAAATCTGAAACAAGAACAGAAAATGCTGGAAAATCTCAGCAGGTCTGGCTTGTGGAGAGAGGATCGGAGTTGACATTGTGACTCTGTATGACGTTTCTGCAGAATTTTCCCAGCATTTTCTGTTTTTGTTTCAGATTTCCAGCATCTGCAGTATTTTCTTTTCTTTTAGTGATTCCCTCAGCATGGGGGCAGGGAGGGAGATGAGTAGAGGGTCAGCTTTCTCAATGTGCCTGAACACCAGTCGATCAGTTTTTGTGGTTATTGCCGATATGTGCAGCGACCTGTAAGAAGACCATTTTTGCTCTGAGGCCTGCTAGATAATCATTGCCATTGGCCGCCAAGTTGGCTATCACAGGAGGAATACTTCCAGTTCTAAAGAACAAAGAACAAAACAGCATGGGAAACAGGCCCTTTAGCCCAACGGTGGCCCTTTTGCTGCCACCTTGATGTTCCCACTTCTACCCGTGATCCCTATCTATGTTTATAGATAAATAACCTATATATCTAGGTTTCTCTATCTCTTCCTGGAGTTGTGTGCTGTCTTTTCCTGTAAGGAAGGAAAGTTGTGAGTGTGAGAAATGAATTGTGCAGAGAGGATGCAAAGACAACATTTGTGGATGATTACTAGGTGTTGTACGGCAATGAGAGAGAGTATCAGCACTGTTGCTCAGATGGGGAATGTGAGGTTCCTGGAGAGAAAGGACTGAGCAAAGCTGCAAGATGTGTTGGTCTGAGATATGTTATGCAGCAGAATTCTGGGAAAGTTGGAATGAGGGAGTCGCCTCCTGAAAATGCCACACATTCACTTGACCTGCTCTTATGAACTCATTGAAACAGTTGAGTCACTGTCTTTGAGTTGGAGAGACAGTAACCTCGTCGCTGATTTCCTCAGCTACTTCTGAAGGACTAAAGTGAATTATTGTTCCCAATGGATTGGGAGCAACAGTCAGTGTTCCTTATGGTTGTGAAACCTCAGCAAGCAATGTAGAATTCAGCCACTCTAAACCCCACCAAAGTCTCTTTAACCAGAAATTCTTAACATCATTTATCTTCTCTGATTGGCTAGAAAACTCAAAAGCTGATGCTGTGGTTGAGTTAAGAAGCTAAAGCAAAGGCCACATTCCAAGCAGGATTCTTGCAGTGAATTTTCACCCATTATTGCCATATTAGCTTTTCTTTATTGGCGGAAAAACCTTTTAATTAAATCTACAAGTCAGTTAACCACTGCCCTGTGACTTATATCAGCAATAATTATGTGTTGAAACAGAATCAGATGGTCAATTATTAACTTGATTTAAGCAACTTACAAAAGTATCTAACAGACTTGGACAAATTAGTTCCTGGAGTAAAACAAAACAGGTGGATACATTGAGTGAAAAACCTGCAGCAATTCACAAGTGATTTTATGGTGAATTGCAAGCAAACAAAGCACAAACAGAATAAACATGTAATACAGAAAGAGGTCCTTTTATTCTATATCAAACACAACCCATATTACAGCATTTGATTGAAGTAATTGAAATTTTTTAGTTAAAGAATTGGAAGATGACAGAATAGAGATAGAATCAGAGTGACATCAGCACATATCGACACACTGCAACAATTTATAATCATAAATATGCAATAACACAGCCACTTAATAATCTCCCATGTCTGCTGCTGGGGAGATCCAGCAAATCATGCAAAATAAGTATGTTCAATTAAAAATATTTTCAAACATATGTTCAGCTAGTAACCCAGTGCCTGCTGTTTGGAAGAAGCACCTGGAGTCACCTAAAGGAAGATCAATCACTGGCAATGAATTTTCAGGTGACTTTCACTCTGCAGTGTAAGCAAATATATTGATCCATTTATCTTAAACTGGGTCACAACTTTGTTAAAGTAACAAACAAATCAATGCATTAGGTTTATCACATCAGTAGAAAGGGATAAAGCAATAACTTTAAAGCCTACATGAATATTAGGGGAGAACATTCAATAACAATTTATTCACATGAGGAAATTTTCAAGTAATGTGTTCAAAAAAATTGATCATTTATTTTAGTAAGATCTCTAACTGGTGCAGATCAGATGCTCAACAAATTAGTTCTAATTAGGTCTTATCAGCAGCAAAATCACCAGTCTGATTAATGAAAGGACACCAACACTCTCAACATCTTTCTTTTTGTTGAACTTCTGTAGCCTCAGTTGACCCTCAGACCTGTTTACTGATGTGAATGTCTATGAGAATTGAACACCCCAGAAAACCAGTATGGATCCCATAATCAGGGCCACGGTTGAGGTGAACAATGGACTGGAATTTGTGGTCTGTGGTGCTGCTGTGGTCTTTGCGGCGGTGGTCTGTTTCTGTGCGGCGGTGGTCTGTTTCTGTGCGGCGGTGGTCTGTTTCTGTGCGGCGGTGGTCTGTTTCTGTGCGGCGGTGGTCTGTTTCTGTGCGGCGGTGGTCTGTTTCTGTGCGGTCTTGACTGATAGCTGATTGGCATTGGTTGCCTCCGTCATCGGAGTGATATTCTGAAAGATAAAGAAGGAAAAAGGTAAACAATGGTGAACTAGAGCATTCACAACTGCATTCAAAGGGATTAATATGGATCGTCCAAGGATTGAAAAAGTGTCACTTTACTCTTAGCAGAAACTCAAAGGATCTGTTTGATAGTTATTGTTGCACTATCTCCACCAAACCCAGCACTTTGTGCTGGAGTTAAATATATAATAACATTAAACGAGCCGAGCTTAACACAGGCAGTTGATTTACCCCCTAAATTTGCCGATGAACACGTTAGATTAAAATTATTCCCAACGTGATGGGAAGTGGCACAAACCCTCCTCTTTCCTGGGGCATTCTTGCAGAACAACAACTCATGTACATTTAACCGCAGCCCTGATGTGAGGTAGTGCATCACAAACTCCTTCATCTTAAATGAGTTAAAACAGTGACAATGTTAAGTGATTGCATCCAAGTAACCCACAGTCTGACTCCAGAGGTAACAAACCTGAAATTTCTTCAAAGGCAAGGACATTTCTGATACACATTCATGGCCTCAAATCTGGGATAGGTTTTCAATTTGTTGCCCCACCTATGACTGTGTGGCCAAATTCCCCTCCAACTTGATTTTCAAGTTTGCTGATGACACCACCGTAGTGTGTCGGATCTCAAACAATGATGAGACAAAGAACAGGAATAAGATAAAGAATCTGGTACTTTGGTGCGGTGACATTAATCTCTCCCTCAATGTCAACAAAACAAAGGAGATTGTCATTGACTTCAGAAAGTTTAGTGGAGAACATGCCCCTATCTATGTCAATGGAATGAAGTGGAAAGAGTTCAATGCTTCAAGTTTTTAGGTGTCCAGATCACCAAGAGTCTGTCCTGGTCCTCCAGTGTCAACACTATAGTTAAGAAAGTCCACCAATGCCTCTACTTTCTCAGAAGACTAAGGAAATTTGGCATGTCAGCTACGACTCCCACCAAAGTTTACAGATGCACTATAGAAAGCATTCTTACTGGCTGTATCACAACTTGGTATGCCTTCTGCTCTACCCAAGACCGAAACTATAGAAGTCATGAATGCAGCCCAATCCATCACGCAAACCAACCTCCCATCCATTGACTCTGTTTACGCTTCCCACTGTCTTGGTAAAGCAGCCAGCATAATTAAGAACCCCACAACCCCTATTATTCTCTCTTCCATTTTCTTACATCGGGAAAAAAGTACAGGAGTCTGAGATCACGTACCAACTAACTCAAGAACTGCTTCTTCCCTGCTGCCATCAGATTTTTGAATGGACCTTCCTTGCATTAAGTTGATCTTTCTCTATACCCTAGCTATGACTGTAACACTACATTTTGCACTCCCCCTTTTCCTTCTCAACGAACAGTATGCTCTGAATAGTGCACAAGAAACAATATTTTTCATTGTATTCTAATACATGTGACAATAATAAATCAAGTCAAAATCAAATCAGAATAAAATTGGTGAAGATCAGTCCATTGATACAGACATATATAACATCAGATGGTTTGCCTAATTTACAGATGATATAGAATGTATAATACCCCTCAAGCAGAAACCCAGTCCTACGTGTTTCTCAGCTGCAGAACCATTGTTACAAATTGATGGATGTATGTTTTACCCATAGCATTGATCATTAGTTTTCATTTCATTACATAGCACTGTACAAAGGACACAGTAGGAGAAAGGTAGTTAATAATTCAAACCAGAACACCCAGGGTTTAATTCCCACCCCTCTACCCATGTATTTGTTCCAAGATGAGGCATTCCCTTATCCTCAGTGCTGCTGTACTATGGAAGGGAAAATGAAGCTTAGTATGATTTTCTCCTTGGCCAAAGTGGAACAAAAACTCAATTTCCACTTTCTCACCAAAGAATGAACATGTGGCTGAGGTACCAGAGAGGCCACCAGCTGTGGTGGAAATGAAGAGGTGAGATACAAAGAAAAAAATCAGAGAAAAAAGAATAGTGAAACTGGAGAATGAGCATTAAGTACATACCAACATCACGATGGCCATGAGGCAGAAGAAGCTAAGGCAAAGTTTCATCTTAAGTTTGTTTCGTGCACGATGTTGATTGCTGTCTCTGACTCCTAAGTTGCTCCACGACTGCAGTTAAATCGCTGTGTGGAGCTTTTATAGGGGTGGCTTTACAAGTTAATGATCAACAGTGCTGACTAGGTGACTTTGTACTTTCATTATTTAATTCTGAATATTGCACGTTTAATATGGTCGGCCTTGCCAGACATCAATTCCGGATCAACTCTTCATGACTGGACCCTTTTTTTTTATTCATTCATGGGTCATGGGTGTCACTGGCTGGCCAGCATTTATTACCCATCCCCAGGTCCCCTTCAGAAGGTGGTAGTGTGCTGCCTTCTTGAATTGCTGCAGTCCACATGCTGTGGGTTGAATCCATAGTGCTGTTAGGGAAGAAATTCCAGGATTTTGACCCAGCCACTGCAAAAGAATGGCGAAATATTTCCAAGTCAGGACGGTGAGTGGCTTGGAGGGGAACTTGCAAGTGATGGTATTCCCATGTATCTGCTGCCTTTGTCCTTCAGTGGTGTGGGTTTGGAAGATGCTGTCTAAACATCTTTGGTAAACTGCTGTAGTGCATCTTGTAGATAGTACACACTGCCATTACTGAGTGATTGTAGTGGAGGGAATGGATGTTTGTGGTGGTAGTCAAGTGGTTGCTTTGCCGTGGATGGTGTCAAGCTTCTTGAGTGCTATTGGAGTTGCACCTATCCAGGCAAGTGGGGAGTATTCTATCACACTCCTGACTTGTATCCTGTAGATTGCGGACAGGCTCTGGGGAGTCAGAGGGTGAATATTCCTTGTTTCTGACCTGCTCTTGTAGCTACTGTGTTTATGTGGTGAGTTTAGTTGAGTTTCTGGTCAATGGCAACCGCAAGGATGTTGACAGTGCGGGATTAAGTGATGTAACACCATTGAATATCAAGAGGCAGTGGTTAGAGTGTCTCTTATTGGTGATAATCATTGACTGGCATTTGTGTGGTGCAAGTATTGCTTGACATTTGTCAGCCCAAGTCTGGATATTGTCTGTTCCATTTGAACATGGACTGCTTCAGTACCTGAGGTGTTGCCAGTGGTGCTGGACATTGTGCTATCATCGGCAAACATTCCCACTTTCAACTGATTGTCAACTCATTGGGTGCAGCACTTGCTGCCACCGTAGTGATGTAGACGAGTTGCAGGGAAGAGAGTTTAGATTCCTACTGAATGTCACCAATCCAATTCTGGGTTTTCTCTATCCATCAGTTGTATATTTTGTGTACATGCCTTCTAATTCCCAATGATTGAGGGAACTCAAGCAGAGAATTCCCATGGCCATGAGTACAATGTTCATAGTCACAGAGGATCTCTATGGAATAACTGGGGTTGTCCTTCTGGAAACAGAGAGGATTCAGGGCAGATTCAAAAAGGAATTGGATAAATATTTGAAGGAAATATTGCTTTGGGTGAATGTGCAGCAGAATAAACTAAATGTATAGCGCTTTCAAAAACTCGACGTAGAGTCAATGGGTGGAATTTTATGTTTCTGTCGTGGTGGGGGCAAGGTTGGAAAATGTGGCAAGCCATTCGAATGTCCATTGACTTCAGCAGGACTGGAAAATCCTGCTGGTGAGATAGGTTCTAAAATTACACCACGTGAGTGCATAGACCCCCTACTATATCATTCTGTGTTAGTGAAGGAGATCATGGGTCATGACACGGAGGACAACCTGCTCGTATTTTGTGGCGGCAGAGGTGGCTCGCCATTGGCTGGTGGCAGGATCTTCTGGTCCCGTCATTTTCAAAGGGGTTTCTTGTTAAATGCACCTCTGGCCCCAGGAAATCCATGGCAGGGATGGGCTGTCAGTGGACTGGAAGATCCTGCTGGAATAAACAGCTGGAAAATTCTGGCCAGAGGACGCCATGGAAACACAGGATTACAGGGGGTGGGGAACACAGTTACCTTCCAGCCGACATGCTTGGTCAGCAGAAGGTTATTGGAATGGAGCCTTTGTAATGCTCGGGACTCTGCTTTTCCTGTGAAGGGTATTAGTCTTCATCACTGCAGGCTCCAAAGTCTCAGAGATGTGTCCTTGCTACCTGTCGCTGTCTGTATTCTGGCCCAAGTTGTCTTCCCCCCACCTTTCCCCCTCCCTCTCAGCTGGCTAAATTACAAACTCTTTAATGGGCAGGAGGTGGTGGGCGGTCCAGGGAGGGGGTAGTTGCTGTGACTTTTCTCAAAGGTGATTGAGTTGCGCACACTTTCTGACAGAGAGTAGGTGAATGGAGACAGAAATGCAGTAAGTAGTCAGTCATTGCAACTCCAGGAATTACCTGGGCCTTGTAACAGAGTAAAAGGAGCAAAATGGGACTTGATCATTGTCAAATAGGTGCCCTTGGCGCAACACAGGGTGGCAGGACCAATGGGCAGTAAGTGTGTGGGCAAAAAGCATTTGGGCAGGCCAGGTGGTGGGTTGTCACCCATGTGGCATTGAGCAGCCTTATTTATCATTGAATCCCTACAATGGAAGGAGCCATTCGGCCCATTACGCCTGCACTACAACAACCTCTTTCAACCCTATCTCAGTAATCCCATGTATCTCCTTGACACTAAGAGGTAGTTTAGTTGGACCAATCCACCTAACCCGCACACCTTTGGAGTGTGGGAGGAAACCACATGCAGATACAGGGCAAATGTGCAAACTTGACACAGGCAGTCACCCAAAGCTGGAAGTGAACCTGTGCCCCTGGAACTGTGAGGTAGCAGCGCTAACCACTGTGCCCCCATGCTATGTTAAATGTGTTACAGGGATAGGGCAGGGGAGAAGGCCTGTGAAAGACACTGACAGAGAGTTGGTGCAGTCTCGATGGGCCATAAGACCCTAAGTCATAGCAGAATTCAGTCACTTGGCCCATCGAGTCTGCTCCTCCATTTAATCATGGCTGATTTTTTTTCTCATCCTCATTCTCCTGCCTTTTCCCCATAACCCTTGTTCTCCTTATTAATCAAGAATCTTTCTATCTCGGTCTTAAAGACACTCAATGGCCTTCTTCTGTGGAGTTCTACAGATTCACCACTCTCTTGCTGAAGAAATTCCTCCTTGTCTGTTTTAAAGGGTGATCCCTGTAGCCTGAGGTTGTGTCCTCTGGCTCTAGTTTTTCTTACTAGTGAAAATATCCTCTCCATCTCCACTCTTATCCAGGTGTCGCCGTATGCTGTAAGTTTCAATGAGATCCTTCCTCGTTCTTCCAAACTCCAGCGAGCACAGACCCAGAGTCCTCAACCGTTCCTCATACAACAAGCTCTTTATTCCAAGGATCAATTTTGTGAACCTTCTCTGGACCCTTTCCAAGGCCAGCATATCTTCCTTAGATTTGGGGCCCAAAACTGCTCACATTACTTCAAATGGGATCTGACCAGAGCCTTATACAGCCTCAGACGTACATCCCTGTTTTTGTGTTCTAGCCCTTTCAGCATGAATGCTAACATTGCATTTGCCTTTTTAATTGCCAACTGAACCTGCACGTTAACCTTAAAAGAATCTTGATCAATGACTCCTAAGTTCCTTTGCGTTTCTGATTTCCTAAGCATTTTCCCATTTAGAAAATAGGCTAAGCCTCCATTCCTCCTTCCAAAGTGCATAACCTCACACTTTTCCATATTGTGTTCCATCTTTGGCCACTCTCCTAATCTGTCCAAGACTTTATGCAGCCTCCCGACTTCCTCACTACTACTTGTTCCTCTATGTATCTTTGTATCATCTGCAAACTTAGCAACAGTGACTTCAATTCCTTCCTTGAAATTGTTTATGTATATTGTGAAAAGTTGTGGTCCTAGCATCAACCCCTGAGGCATCCCACTAGTCACCAGTTGCCATCATGAGAAAGACCCTCTTATCCCCACTCTCTGCCTTCTGCCAGTCAGTCAATCCTCTAACCATGCCAGGATCTTACCCTTAATACCTTTGTTTTTAAAATCTGTATGGTTTTGGAATATTGTCCTTTGGTAGGTTCCTGTTCAGATGTAGTCTTGCATCAAATTCTGCTGTTGCGATAAGCATCTATAGATCTGAAAATACTGAACAGCAGAAGGCTTTCCTGTTCGGTCCCTAAAGATAGATCGTTCAAGGTTGTGATTTCTGCAGTTTTTCAGAATGCTATAAAAGGAGTAGAAGTCTGTTAATAAAGGATAATATCAGGGCAGTAGTAAGAGCAGATAAAGGCTCCAAAGTGCAAAATGTGGAATCATTGAGGGTGGAGATAAGGAATAGTAAGGGGAGAAAGACACTGGTGGGTGTGGACTATGAGCCCCCAAATAATAACTGAAGTAGGGTGGGCTATAAACAAACAAATAATTGATGCATATAGAAATGGAAGACGATAATTATGGGAGATTTTAATCTGCATATTGATTGGATGACCCAAGTTGGGCGCAGTGGGCTTGAGGAAGAGTTCTTGGAATGCTGTCGGTATAATTTCCTTGAACAGTATGTAACGGAACCTACAAGTGAGCGAGCTATCTTAGATCTGGTACTGTGTAACGAGGCAGGTAAAATTAGGGATCTTCTTGTGAGGAATCCTCTTGGGACGAGTGATCATAATATGGTTGAATTTCTGATGCAGATGGAGGATGAGAAAGTGGGGTCCCGAATCTGTGTCCTCTGTTTGAACAGAGGGGAGTATGATAAGATGAGGGTGGAATTGGCGAATGTAGATTGAGGGTGCAGATTGTTTGGTAGGACAGCGGAGGATTTTTAAGGAGATCTTTTTCGGTACTCAGCAGAAATATATTCTGATGGTAAAGAAGGAATGTAAGAGAAGAGATAACCAGCCGTGGTTATCAAAGGAAATAAAGGAGAGTATTAAATTAAAAGCTGATGCGTTCAGAATGGTTAAAAATAGTGGGCGATTAGAAGATTTAAAAAACAACAAAGAATGACTAAGAAAGCAATAAAGAAAGGAAAGATAGAGTATGAAGCTAAACTAACTCTAAATATAAAAAATGATAGTAAAAGTTTTTACAAATATATAAAGAAGAAGAGATTGGTTAGAGTGAACATTGGACCCTTGGAGGACGAGAAGGGGGATTTAGCATGGGTAACGAGGAAAAGGCTGAGGCTTTAAGTAAGTTTTTTGTGTCGGTCTTCACGACGGAGGACACAAATAGCTTGCCGAATATTAAAGATAGAAGGATAGTAGGAGATGAGGTCTTTAATGCAATTATGTCACTAGAGAGATAGTTCTTGATAGACTAATGGGATTGAAGGTGGACAAGTCCCCAGGACTAGATGGAATGCATCCCAGGGTTCTGAAAGAAATGGCAGAGGTGATAGCAGATGCCTTAGTAATTATTTACCAAAATTCGCTGGACTCTGGGGAAGTGCTGGAAGAATGGAAAATAGCTAATGTTACGCCGCTGTCTAAAAAAGGTAACAGACAAAAGGCAAGGAATTATAGGCCGGTTAGTTTAACGTCCGTAGTTGGAAAAATGCTAAAATCCTTCATCAAAGAAGAAATAGCGAGGCAGTTAGAAAAGAAAGGTTTGATGAAGCAGATGCAGCATGGATTTATGAAGGGGAAGTTGTGTTTAACAAAACTTATTGGATTTCTATGAGCATGTGACTAGTGCGGTAGATTTCCAGAAGGCGTTTGATAAGACGCCTCACAAAAGGTTCCTGCAAAAGGTTAGGATGCACAGAGTTCGGAGTAAGGTGTTAGCGTGGATAGAGGATTGACTGTCTAATAGGAAGCAGAGAGTTGGAATCAATGGGTACTATTCTAATTGGCAGCTGGTGACTAGTGGAGCGCCACAGGGATTGGTGCTGGAGCCTCAACTGTTTACCATTTACATAGATGATCTGGAGGAGGGGGCTGAGTGTAGGATAACGAAATTTGCTGATGACGCGAAGATGAGTGGAAAAGCAAATTGCATGGAGGGTGCTGAAAGTCTGCAGAGAGATCTGGATAGGCTCAGTGAGTGGGTGAGGACCTAACAGATGGACACAATGTTAGCAAATGTGAGGTTATCCACTTTGGTAGAAATAATAGTAGGAAGGATTATTATTTGAAGGGCGAAAAGCTGCAGCATGCTACAGTGCAGAGGGATCTGGGGATCCTTGTACACAAATCGCAAAAACCCAATCTGCAGATGCAGCAGGTGATCAAGATGGCAAATGGAATGTTAGCCTTTATAGCGAGAGGGATAGAATATAAAAGCAAGGAGGTCTTACTGCAACTGTAGTGGGCATTGGTGAGGCCGCAACTGGAGTCCTGTGTGCAGTTTTGGTCGCCGCATTTGTGAAAGGATATATTGGCCTTGAAGACAGCGCAGAGAAAGTTCACTAGGCTGATAACAGAGATGAGGAGGCTAGCTATGAGGGGAGATTGAATAGACTGGGTCTGTACTCTGGACTTTAGGAGGCTGAAAGGGAATCTTACAGAGACATATAAGATAATGAAGGAGTTGGATAGGGTAGAGGTAGAGAGATTCTTTCTGCTTGGAAACAATAGCAGAACTAGAGGGCACAGCCTCAAAATAAGGGGAGGGGGCGGTTTAGATCGGAATTGAGGAGGAACTTCTTCACTTAAAGAGTGGTGAGTCTCTGGAATTCTCTGCCCATTAAAGTGATGGAGGCTACCTCGCTGAATGTACTTAAATCACAGGTAGATAGGTTTCTGATAGAGAAGAGAATTAAAGGTTAGGGGGAGAAAGCGGGAAAGTGGAACTAATCCACTTCAGATCAGCCATGATCTTATTGAATGATGGGGCAGGCTTGAAGGGCTAGATGGCCTACTCCTGCTCCTATTTCTTATGTTCTTAAGTTGTTTTGTGATGGAAAATGCAGGAAGACACTGCTACATCCCAATGTGAAGATAAAAGACTGCTTGCCAACTTGACTGCATTCAGTTTCCCAATTCACTGCACGCTTAAATATGGGCACTTGGCTTATTTAACAGTCTCCTTTGCGGCACCTTGTAAAAGAAGGCCAAATAGCCTCCTTCTGCACCGTAGGGTAGCTGTGATTCTATGAATAAATGGCGTATCTGTGACAAAGGAGAGTGCTGTACTTGAGGAGAAACTCTGGGATAGCGCTCTCCATGCTTATTTATTTATTTATTCATCACAAGTAGACTTACGCCAATGCTGGAATGAGGTTACTGTGAAAATTCACTAGTTGCCACACTCCGGCACCTGTTTGGGTACACTGAGGGAGAATTTAGCAGAGCCAATCCACCTAACATGCATATCTTTGGAAGGAAACCAGAATACCCAGAGGAAATCCACGCACACATGGGGAGAACGTGCAGATTCCACACAGACAGTAACCCAAGCTGGGAATCAAACCGAGTCCCTGGCGCCATGAGGCAGCAGTGCTAACCAGTTGCTACTATGCTGTCCCAAAAAAAAAAATGAAGGGCTGCAACAGCTAGAGCACTGTGCTTCCCTCGATGGACCTAATCTCAACCGACACAGTCACCTTGCTACTGCCCGGCAGTGGAAACCATGCCCAGGGACAGCCCAAAGAAATTCACCATTAATAGAGAGGATATTGGGTTGAAAAGTCATTCCAAATTCTAATAGGAAACAAGGTTGTGAAACATCTGGATGAGCCTCAGACACAGAAGTAGTGACCAGAGGGAACCATCTGAATTTGAACTTTCATTATGAGACGTTATAATGCACGCAGGTGGCAGGATTTTCTGGTCACACTCACCATGAAACTGGAAAATCTGACCCAAGATCAACAGATCATTCCGCCCACTCCGATTCCCAGTGTGGGCAAGATGCCTCAGGACTCTGAATTGTTATAGCAACCTGCACTTTTTTTGTGCATGCTTTGGTCTCGAGCTGTAAGTTGTGATGGTCCAGGCACCAAGATTCTTTCCGCCACCTGCCATTGGTTTGGGTTGGAAGAATTTGTAGGTTGATACTTAACCTGTTTGGCCGTGCTATGAATATACATTCCTTGACTATCAAGTACTGGAGTGGGACTTGAATCCAGAGCTCCTGACCAAGAAGCAGCAGGGGAGGGGGAGGGCTACACACTACACCATGAAACCACCCCCCTTAAACTTTTGTAATGCATGATGATTGGAGGAAATTTGTCTGACCCTCCCCACAATTGTACATATTCTGATATCTCACTTTAAGGCCTCTTTGCGTGTGAGAGCTTTCGGGATTCATGTTGGAAGTTTGTGTTGCTCAGAGGAATGGCATGACTCCCAGAGGCAGGTTTATGAAGGAGGGAGAGTATAGGTCTGTGGCAAGGAATGAGTCAGGAAGCGATGGATGCAACTCAGACAACTTCTGGAGCCAGTTGGCAGGAACCGGGTAGCAAAGTTGTTGTGACAACATTGAAAAATCCCAGGCCCCAATCTGATCACCCAATGACAGTGCAGCACCACACATTAAACTGTAAATCTGATTAACTACCCATTCAAAGGTTGTTCTGTTTCTTGTCGTTCTTCACAAACTGTGGAGTGAAAATAACCACCAAACATTTTTTCAGGACAGACTAATGCTGTGTGGCAGCAACAAGAGGCTGTTTGTTTTGGTGTCTGAATCAGAAAGTTAACAGTGCACCAACAGACCCTGAGTCTTCCTCAGAAACACTGCATGGATTGAATGCTAAACATTTCCCTTGGCCTGTTGGAAGTTTAAAGCAAACAGTAAGCATGCTGTTGGGAGCCCATTATCAGAGGGCAAGTGAGGCCACATCCTGTGACAGGCCTGGGTGTTGCTTTACCCCTCATCACCATGTTCAACACACATTTCACTACTTGCACAACATCTATACCAAAAACCTTGCACCTGTCCACCTAATCCTGTCTTTAAAGGCGTGTATTCTGTTGTGGGTTTTCTTTAACCGTTTCAGGTGTCAGCTGGGACTGAGTGGTAGCACCCTCACCTCTCAGTCAGAGGATTGTTAGTTGAAGATGCCTCCAGAGACCACAGTCTAGGCTGACATTCTGTCAGCTGTACGCTGCATTGTCAGAGGGACAGTACTGGGAGAGGGAGGGAGAGAGGAAGGGGGGAGGGCTGCACTCTCAAGAGGGGGGTGGTGCTAAGGGGAGGAACAGCACCGTGGGGGTGGAGGAAGTACTGAGGGAGCGCTGCACTATGCAAGGGTCAGTGCTGAGTGAGGTTCTATTGTCCAAGGATCAACACTGAGTGCTGCACTGTCCCAGATGTAGCACTGAGGGTGTACTGCATTGTGTCAGCTATATGTTGCACTGTCAGAGGGACAAGACTGAGCGGGGAAGGGGCTACACTGTCTGAGGAGCATGCTGAGGGGAGCAGCAGTGTCAAAGGATAGCGTTAAGATGGGAAGCGCTGCATGATGGGGGTGGGGAAGTGCTGAGACAGTGCTTTACAGTCTGAGTGTCAGTACTAAGGGAAGGCTGCAATGTCGGAGGGTCAATACTGAGGGAGTGCTGTTCTGTCTGAATGTCAGTACTGAGTGAGGGTTGCACTGCGTGAGGGGCAGTACTGAGGAAGAGTTGTATTGCAGGAGGGTAGTACTGACAGAGAGCTGCACTGTGGGAGGGGCAGTTCAGAAGGAGGGCTGCACTGTCCAAGAAGTGCTACTGAAGGAGTGGTCACTGTGGAAGGGACAATACTGAGAGAAGGTTGCACTGTCCAAGGGACAGTACAGACGAAGCGCTGCACATAGTGCAGGGAGGGGCAGGACTGAGAAAGTGCTGCACTGTCCGAGGCGCAGTATCGCAGGAGGACTGCACTGTCAGATGGGCAATACTGAAGAAATGCTACACTGTCTGAGGGACAGTACTGAGGGAGAGCTGCACTGTCTGAGGGACAGTACTGAGGGAATGCTGCACTGTTTATAAGAATGGTTTCAGGGATAAAAAACTTCGGCTATGAGGATAGATTGGAGAGGTTGGGACCATTCTCCTTGGAGAGAAGTCTAAGAGAAGGTTTGACAGAAGGAGAGCTTGGGGCCTGAAATGCACTGCCAGGAAGTGTGGTGATGGCAGATTCAATTGGGACATTAAAGATGATTACTTGAATAGAAGGAATGTGCAGGGGTAGAGGGGAGGGCAGGGGAATGGGACTATGATGCTCATTTGGAGAGCGGTGTGGACATAGTGAGCCAAATTCAATGCCATAACAAATTTGGTGATTCATGGCCCTTGAGGAGTAATGAAAGAACTGGCCATCAGCCTATGGCTGAACCGGACTCCATCTCCAGCCTGGAACTAGCTGCTGAGATCCCCATAAATACCAATCTCCCCCACAGAGCAGGGCCCCAACATTGCAGGAACTCCCTTCAGTGCAAGAACAGATACCCTCCACTCCACAAAACTGAGGGTCCAAACTGAGCAGGATTCACCTATTTACAGTTAGCTTTGTGTTGGAGCACTAGTGATATCATCAAGCAGAGATTTTGACAGTGAATCAGACTCCTTGTGTGCTCCTTTCTCCAGGAGCCACGTTGATGGACTGATTTATGTTTGCAAAAAGAACCTGGGCTCAGAGGTCAGGTTTCTCAATCCCCGTATTGGAAACACTGTCCCTCGATCCTCACAATTCCCCGCCTTTTGGAAATGGAAGGTGAAAATCGAGGTCTAATTGATGCCTTGTATGAATTCAGCATGATGGCTTTGCTCTTGTATAGTATGCCCTTATTATTAACGCCCAGATACTATTTAGCTTTATGAACTGCTCTCTCCACCTGTCCTACAATATTCAATGGCCTATGTACATATACATCCAGGTCCCTTTGCTCCTGCATCCCTTTAAGAATTTTACCCCATATTTAGTTGGCTTCTCCATATTCTTCCTGTCAAAATGCATCACCTCACACTTCTCTTAATTAGTATTCCAGTAACAGGTACCTGATCAGTGCTCAGTTTATCTTCAGTCCAAAACTGATCATAGTCTGTATAATTTTGACTTGCAGCCATGATCAATCATTAATTAATAAACCCGCAAGGCTCAAATCCAAAGATGTGTGGGTTAGGTTAATTGACCATGTTAATTTTTTTTGTCATTCATGGGACATGGGTATCACTGGCTGGCCAGCATTTATTGCCCATCCTTAGTCGCCTGATGGCAGTTGAGAATCAACCACATTGCTGTGGGTGTGGAGTCACATTTAGGCCAAACCATGTAAGGATGGCAGATTTCTTAATATTATAATATATAACACTACAGTGCAGAAAGAGCCCCTTCAGCCCATCGAGTCAGCACTGAACACAATCCCATCTACCCCCTACATATTAAACCCACTAATCCTTCCAACCTATGCATCCCAGGACACTAAGCGCAATTTTTTAGCATGGCCAATCTGCACATCTTTGGACTGTGGCAAGAAAGCGGAGTACTCAGAGGAAACCCATGCAGACACGAGGAGAATGTGCAAATTCCATATAGAAAGTGATCCGAGCTGGGAATCAAACCTAGGACCCTGGAGCTGTGAAGCAGCAGTGTTAACCACTGTGCTATTGTACCACCCATAAAGGACATTAAAGGACATTAGTGAACCAGATGGGTTTATCTGACAATCGACAATGGTTTAATGGTCATAATAGATTCTTAATTCCAGATGTTTTTTATTGAATTCAAATTCCACCATTTGCCATAGTGGGATTTGAACCTGGGTCCCCAGAATATTAGCTGAATTTCTGGATTTATAGTCTAGTGAAAATACCATTAGGCCTTCATCTCCTTTGATCCTTAGTGTCAGGGGGACTAGCAGGGTAAATAAGTGAGGTGATGGGGATAGAGCTGGATGGGATTGTGGTCAGTACTGGCTTGATGGGCCAAATGACCTCCTTCTGCACTCTAGGATTCTATGATTCTATGAAGTTAGGCAGCTGGAGACAGAAATTGCAATCAACAAAATGACACCCGTGTGTGTTCTGCATCAAGACTCTTTTATTGTTGTAAAAATTACACCAAATGCTGACACATTATGTGGACATCAGAATAAGAAAATTCATCTTCAACCAGATGTCCATTCCACAATTTGCAGTGTTTGTGGTTTACTTCTGATTATTTTTCTCCTTTCTTGACAATAACACAACAAGTAGATTCCAATTACATAGCAGGCCAGGGTGAAAGGATTAGTGGAAATCGGTGAGGGGGGGAAGGGAGGGCAGAGAGAATCGGGGTGGGGGCAGGGCGTAGGTAGGGAGTACGATCAGGCCCCAATCACTGCTGAAGCTGGAAAGTGAGGCAGAAGGTGGATATTGACTGTATGGAATGGTCTCCATGGTGATGGATGAGACAGTTGGAGGAGCTGCTGTGCCACCAGGTTAAGAGAGAGCTCACTTCATGAAGACAGGCAGAAGCGACAAAACCATCAGCGAGGCAGTGGCTGAGACCAATCCAGCAGCTCCGTTTGTTACTGGCAAAGAGATTGATGTTGATTTGGTAGACTCTGTTGTTGTCATTTGGGAATTCTACAAAACAAAAAGAAAGGAAAATGAGCAAAAGTAGAAACAGGTTTCATTCTGGGAGTTCTGCAAACCTGAAACTGAATTCAACTGCGGTCAATACAAGATAGCCAACCTTTCGTTGGTGTTTCAGCAATAAGAGAAAAATATTTTCCGATATAAAAACAAAAATTGTTGGCAATACTAAGCAGGTCATCCAGTGGCTCTGGGGAGAGAAGTAGAGTAAAGTTTCAGATCATCAGAACCCAAGGGCCTGCAACATTATTAATTCTCTTTCTTCTTGCATAAATATTGTCAGAGCAGAATTTTTTAACTTAGCAGGAGTAAGCCATCTGGCCCTTTAAGCTTGCCCTGCCATTCATTTTGATCGTGGTTGATTGTCAAATTCAATATCCTGATCCCTCCTTGCCCCCGCCCCCCCGCAAAACCCATCCCATGATCCCTTCAGCCCCAAGAGTTATATCTAATTTCTTCTTGAAAACATAATGTTTTGGCTTGAACTACTTTCTGTGCAGCAGGAATATACAAAACCGAGGGTGGCTGTCCCACTGTGTTTTGAACAAGAGTAACATAACAGCCTCTTAAAAAAGGACACAATGAGGGGCAGTCTTGGATCATCCACTAAAACAGAAATTTCAGCTTCTATTCAACCTGTTCTGTGTTCTGCCCACGACCCATTTACTGGGGCACCTAACAGTGATTAGTAAAGTGAATTTCCACCCTATCCACTTTATCACTATTGATGTTTGTCTTGCATTGTTATAAACTCAATTCACACTGTAATGAAGTTACTGTGAAAATCCCCTGATTGTCACAGTCCAGTGGCACTTCTTCGGGTACACTGAGGGAGAATTTAAATGGCATCTAACCTGCACAACTTTGGATTGTGGGAGGAAATTGGAGCATCCGAAGGAAAACCACACAGGCGGAGGGAGAACGTGCAAACTCTTTTCAGACAGTGACCCAAGCCAGGGATCAAACCTGAGTCCCTGGTGAAGAACATGTTCACTGTGCCACCCAGACCCCAAATTATACAGTTCCAAATCATGGTCTGTGCTGAAGTATCTCACAGTCAAAGAAGAGTTCCTTTGCATGGGACACTGGGATAAGAAGTCACTGTATTAATAGGATGGAACCCAGATGAATAGATTGGAGTGGGCTGGGGGAGTGGGGATGGAGGGATGAAGGAGAGGGATGAGGATGCTTTTGGGAGTGGCTGGAGACAGAAACCAATATCTCCATATCTCTACTTAGTTCTCCAGAGATAACGATGCCGAAGGATAAAGAGGAAATAAGTGGATGTCGGACTGAAACAATACAAAGTTCAGTCCAACTTCTTTGCCAGGATCGCTTGCAATTCTGGTCACCCTACCCACACTCAAACAAAGCATTTGTTACCAGTTGTGCCTCAATAGGTAAGACTTTCAACCTCTCAGTCAAGAGATTGGGGGTTCAAACCCCCATTCCAGGACAAAATATCAGAGCAGTGCTGAGGGAGAATTGTCGGTCGTGGGTCACATCTGCCTCCTGATCATATTATTTTGAACAAGAGTAGAAAATTTCTTTAAGTTTCCTGGTAAATGTTTAACCTTAAATCAACCATCAATCTTTGTGTAATGTAAGTGTGCACCTAGATTGCATGTGTGTATCTTTGGTTGCAGAGCATGATTTAATTGGTTCATCAATAAATCTGATAAAATGTTGCCATGGAGATTTCATTATAAACTATTTTGTGTCACAGGAAGGAAAATTTGCAGCTGGGAATGTTGGCCATCTGCAAACTCTCTTAACCATAAACAGATATTGTTGAATCTTTCTCCTCAATCATAATTTTTCTGTTCAGTTTCTCCTGTTGTTTGATCCATTCTAGGTTCTTAAGTTTAAGTTTATTTATTAGTGTCACGAGCAAGCTTACATTAACACTAGTTAATGAAGTTACTGTGAAAATCCCCTAGTTGCCACACTCCAGCACCTGTTCAGATACACTGAGAGTGAATTTTGCACAGCCAATGCACCTAATAATTACATCTTTCAAACTGTAGGTGGAAACCAGAGTACCCGGAGGAAATCCATGTAGACATGTGGAGAATGTGCAGACTCCACACAGACAATGACCCAAGCTGGGGATCGAACACGAGTTCCCGGCGCCGTGAGGCAGCAGTATTAATCACTATGATACTGCAGTGTCAGAAATAAAGACAGAAAATGCTGGAAAATCTCAGCAAGTTTTTAATGAAATTCGCACTAGTGCACTTTGTAGCATACAGAGTTTGCAAGATACATTTTGAAAATCCTGCTGAAAAACCAGTGGGATTTACTCCAGTCTTTATGTGAACTTTTTGGGAGAATCCCGCCCCACTGTCTGCAGTTTTGCACATAATAGTAGGGTCAGTGCTTATGTAGGAACCCTTGAGAAGAATAATAGATTACAATCTGGTGGGTAAATGGGCTTACATAAATGGGCAGATGCAACGCTTGTGGGAATAGCTAATGCCACATATATGCATATATACCATTGTGAGCTCTGAATGAATGCCTGTTGAGAGAGAAAGATCTTTATGTTGCTTTTTGATACTCATATTTGATTGTCTTGGGAGTCGGAGAGCAATCATAGAATCTCTACAGTACAGAAGAGGCCATTGGCCCATTGAAAGCAGTGCTAAGCATTGTGCCACCGTTGCTGCATTCTCCCCCCCATGATTGCTGACACCCAACCCATGCAGTTACTTAAATAACATGCACAGGGATAAAGATCTGCATCATTTGATCATTGTCTCATTTCACTGTGCTGCTATGTTTCTCTTCTTTGCATCACTTACAGTTTGAAAATGCTGAGGATCTCAGATCTGGATGAAATGCTGGGCATGGGGTGCGCAGAAGTGTCCTACTGCTCTCCTGGCCAGCCTCCCATCTTGCTCTGTTAACTTCAGCCCACACAAATTTGACTAACTTGCACTTGGCCCCCTTCACCCATCTCCTCACGTTCACTGTCGTACTCTGACCCTAGTCAGTATCCTTCTTTTCAAATCCATCCATTGCCTTACCTCTGTCTTATCATTGTAACCTTCTCCAGTCCTACATCCTTCTGAGAACTCAGCACTCCCCTATGTTACACTCCCTTTCAACTGCCTAGATCCCAACATCTGGAAGACTGAACCCCTCCACCCATCTTTGCTCCATTAAAACCTATCTCCTTCAGCATCTTTTGGTTACCTGTGCTAATGTGTCCTGAGGTGATTTAGTGTCAAATTTAACTGCTGACATTCCAGTGAAGTACCTTTCCAAGGTTTGGCTGCATTGAACGAGCTAAATAAATACAAGTTGTTGTTTATGTTCATATAATATTAGGTGTGAACTCACAGACTTTATCTGCATCTCTTGTGAGGCAGCTGCCAGGCAGCAGGTATGAAAAAGAACATATTTCAATTTATTTTTTGATGCACACTATCTAAGCGATATGTGTGCGAAGCAACAATTAAACACAGCAGTCCAGACAAAAACATGTGGTTGAGAATTGCCCCATTGGCAGACCTTGTGCAAGTTACATAGTCTTGAATTCTGCAGCACAATAATGTGACAGTGACAAACAATGGGGAAAGCAGAGAAAGAAAACATTGAGTGTCAAACACACTGCAGGTAACTCAGGAATAATATTAATACATGTCATGTGAGGGGAAGTTAGATAAGCACAAGGGAGACAAGAGAATGGAAGGTTATTCTGGTAGGGTTTGATAAGATAAGAACCAAGAGGTCTGTCTGGTGCATAGATCTGTCATGCTGAATGGTCTGTTTGTATGCAGTAAGTTTTATGTAGTTCCATATGGCTCATCCAATAGGATGCTCTATTTTAAAATGTTCCTGAGGGAACATATTGACTGGTCCCACATTAAGTGACTAATCCGAAGATCTTATCCCCTGTATGTGCTGGGTGCTGATCTCAGCCTGTGTGGGTGTGGTTCTGCATTTCACTTCAGTCTCCTCAATCAGAGAGCAGGAAAAACAAAATAATTCTGATAATCACAAATCTCTCTTCCCCATGCTAGAGAGAACAAGATGAGGACATCGTTTGATTTGTGCGCGATAATCTCCATGTTCAGAATCCAACCTTGACACTAAGGATGGGTATCTCAAGGGAAGGAGCCTGAGGTGTCATGGCTTTGGAATCTGAATTTGGGAAATTAATGAGGTTAACTTGAGATAAAAACAAAATAACAAGATAAGTAACAAGATTAGCGGACATCTGGATGAATAATAAAAAGATGCTGGCGTTGGATTGGAGTGGTAAGAATTTAGCAACACCAATTATTAATCCAACCGATTTATTTGATAGTAAAATAGCGAGCTTTCAACACTCCCGTGTCTTCATCAGGCAAGTGCAAGAACACTGCACTTGCCTGATGAAGACACGGGAGTGTTGAAAGCTCGCTATTTTACTATCAAATAAATCGGTTGGATTAATAATTGGTGTTGCTAAATTCTTACTGAATAATAAAATGCCAGTAACAAGATTAGTGAGTGACAGAGAAATTGAGAATTGCCATGTTAGAACAACTGTCTACCAGTGGTCAATTTTTTAGCTGCATTTGACTTACAGAGTTATGAAATTAGATGTTGTTTGGGAAAAGATGTGCCTGAGAGAGTTCAGGAAATGTGGGTATGTTTTGATAATGAGGTAATTTCAGATAAAATGGTGTGTTTAGTTATTAATATACTTAAATGTCATACTATATACTGGTCTTCTTGTCATATACTTTTAATTTACTTCAATAAATGCTCTTTATTAATTGTTTAGTCAATGACTGGACTGATCCCTCACTTTATTCCAAACAAGTATTCACCACTAAGAATCAGAGTTCCAAGTTCTCCTTGGGATTTTGAGACATTCCCACAGATAACATCAGGGGGGTTCTTAACGAAGCAGATCCCAGAGAATTTGTATCATCAGGAGAAGAGGGAACCTGAATCCCAGAGAGTCAGAACTTTCAGGGTAGAAGGGGACCTGAACCCCAGTGGGAATCACTGTGAGCCACTTTAACACTACAGGGGGCTTGTGAGTATGAGAGTGAGAGAGAAAAAATTGAAGATCCTGTTTTATTAAATATTAGCTGGTGACCTCAGTGATTGCGTACACAGTTGGGGAGAAGTGAAGAATCAAGTCGAAGAAACTATTCCAATATTCAGCTCCCTTCCGATGGGAGAGGGGATGATGGGCCAAACTGCATTGAAAAGGAAAATGTCCGACAAATGTTGCGTGAAATTGGGTTATCGTACTCATCACCTCACAACATTTCTCAACAGCTCCCCACTGAAAGTTTCAGTACATGTTAGGTAATAGCTGCCAACTCATCCCTGGTTCCTTTCTGGGGTAAACTCAGTAAAGTTTTACAACACCAATTTTAAATCCAACCAATTTATTTGATAGTAAATCAGCGAGCTTTCGACCTTTGCATCTTCGTCAGGCAAGGTATTTGCCTGATGAAGACGAAAAGGTCAAAAGCTCGCTGATTTACTATCAAATAAATTGGTTGGATTTAAAATTGGTGTTGTAAAACTTTACTGAGTTTACCCCAGTCCAACGCTGGCATCTCTACATCCTTTCTGGGGGCCCTTCTTTATATCTTACATCCTGTATGTAACAACAAATGATTAATATCTTAGAACATAGAACATAAAACATTACAGCACAGAACAGGTCCTTCGGCCTTCGATGTTGCGCCGAACAATTTGGAAAAAGCAATGACCCTCTAACCTAAACCATTCCCTTTTCACCCATAAACTTATCTACTAACCTCTTAAACGCCACCAAACTTGGCACATCTACAACTGCAGCAGGCAGGGCATCCATATCCTTACCACCCTCTGGGTAAATATCTGTCTGGCTACCGCACAGCTCACTTTGCATTAGAGTTTTCAAGTCTTATGAAAGACAGAATTAATGTTCTGAAGTACTCAGGAGTGTGTTTGTGACAATTATTGCTGCCTGAAGCCCATGACCACCAGCAAGGAACTGGATCTGCAGGCAATCCGCTCCCATGTTTTAATATAATGGCTACAGAAGCTGCAAGCTAGTGGGTAAATAGAGCAGCGAGTCAAGCAAGGCCACCAACACTAGGTATATCCTCTGCACAATTTGTCCTGTAAAAGGAACAGTCATTAGACCAGTCAGACTGTGATTGATGTCAAAAATGGTACAACCAATGCCTCTTTTTTCTGCAAGGGCCCAACATCCACAGCACAGATATCAGTTTAGCAGTAAACTGTAAATCAAAATCCTGATTTCCTAGTGGTTAGTGTGAATAATCAAGAATTAGTTCACATACATCCAATTGTCTGGTGATTGATTGCATTGCTGTCTATGGGATTTCACTGCACACAAATTGGCTGCTCAATTTGCTAACATTGCAACAGTGGTCACACTTCAAAAGTACTCCCTGTCTGTGTAACTTCCTCCCACCCTACAATCCACCAGGTTTTCTCTGCACCTCCAATTCTGCCGTTTTGAATATCCCTCATTTTCATCAGCTATATCTTCAACCAACTAGGTCCTCCCACTGAAGTTTTCTGTCCTAAACCTCTGTTTCCCTAATATAAAAACAAAAAGCAGTGGAAGAACTCACCAAGTCTAGCAACGTCTGTGCAGAGAGAAACAGAATTAATACTGTTACTCCAATATGACTTTTCACTAAAAAGGAGGCGGCACAGTGACAATGTGGTTAACATGCTGCTTCATAGCGTCAAGGACCTAGATTCAATTCCGGCCTCAATCACTGTCTATGTGGAGTTTGTGCGTTCTTGCGGTGTCCGTGTGGGTTTTCCTCCCACAGTCCAAAGATGTGCAGCCTAGGTGGATCAGCTATGCTAAATTGACCCTAGTGTCAGGGGGATTGGCAAGGTAAATGTATGGATGACAGGAGTAGGGCCTGGGTTGGATTGTGGTTGATACAGACTCGATAGGCTGAATGGCCTCATTCTGTACTGTAGGGATTTTATGGGATATGACTTGAGCTAGTAATCCTCTGTACCACAGATGCTGGCAGACATGCTGAGCTTTTCCAGAACTTTCTGCTTTTATTTCAGATCTGCAGCATCCACAGTATTTTGCTTTTCATTCTGCTTCACCAACTTGCTTTCCTTTTGCAAGATGCTTCTGAAAACTTAACCTTGGACCAAGTTTTTGGCCACCTGTCCTAATAACTCCATGAGCATATGGAATTTGGCACAATGCCAAATTTTGTTTGCTGACATTCCTTAATGTGACTTAGGCCATCTTACTCCATTAGAGTTGCTACATAAATATACATTGTTGTTTTTGTATACTTAGTAACTATGGGATAATTTTGACTTTGGGTGAAGACAATGGAAAGAAGAATGAGGACAGATGTAGGAAATATAATTAATCTGATATTGCCTATAAAAATTTCTGTTTCCACAGAAAAACACGTCCAAACAAATAGCTGAAAGAGGAACATGTTTGCAACCAACAAGCACAGGAAACAAAGCAACGATTTCTATAATTAACTGAAATCAACAACGTTAAGTGGAAAGTTGACCTAGTAATGTGGCAAATCAGAAGACAATGGTTCAGGAGACATTAGAACTGTGCACATGAGTGGAATTCAAGGGTGTGTCTGAGTTAGGAAGGGCTGACTAGACTTTCTCTGTTTCTTTGTTTTAAGAAAAATGAGATTCTCACAGACAGGCAAGAGAGGAACAATATGAAGGTGCTAATTGTATAGCAATTGACTATTCAATTGTACATAGATGATAGACTTAACGAGTGATTCACTTGTACTCCTATATATAAGAACCAATATTGTTGAAGTCTTCTGTGCCCATTGGGGCACAGTAGGGGCTGGAGCTGGGTTGCTTTACTGACACCATCCCCCCACCCCCCGCAATGCCCACCCTCCCCACAAGCACATTTTAATTTAATGTTTATAAGTTTCACTTCTATTCATTTAAGGGGCTGCCCTTTAATGTATTGATTTTATGACTTTGTCCTTTCATTTGTTAATTTGATTCCCTAAAATACATTACATGGAAATGAACTTCAGTGACCACGGGAGGCTGGGGTGCTTTATTGTGCCCATTATCAAAGTTTAATTTTAATTTTGTAAGTTTCTTTTATGATTTTGTATTTTTTTGTTGAACCATCCCTTTAAGGGGTTGCCCTTTAATTTCTCCCTCAGTTAATTTGTTAAGTTGTTATATATAGGAATGCCATCACGAAGGCTGGCCATGCATCACCAGCCCTGAGAACATTTTAATTTGATTTGGTAAGTTTCTATTAAGACTTTATCTTATGTTACAGTGCCCTGTTGAGGGGATGCCACTTTAACTGTTTTAATTTGTTAATTTGATTACTGAGCTCACTTTATTCATTGTTATACTAAAAGAGTATACAAGAGCAGACATTAACTGTGGCAGTTGGGTTTGGTGCATAATTGTAATATATCCTTGTAAATAAAACCTTAAAATTGTGGCAAAATTGGCTCTAATTTATCATCCAGCACCTGACTTTCTGGATAAGAACAGCCAGGATAGTGTCAGTCCCATCCTTGAGATGGATTGTGTCTGATCCTAACATTTAATAATCTATACTCACTCATTCTAGTGAATCAACATTGCTCCAATTGCATTGATTTTATTTCCATCCAGTAATGATTTGCCAAAAGCTCTAACTTTGGAGAGGATGTGGATAGGATTTCTAGAATGGCACTAGCGAAAAATGGGCTTCCGTTTTGTGGAGCAACAGGAAAAGATGGCTTTGTTCTCTTTAGAGTAGAGATAATTTAGAACATAAAAAATGAGAGCAAGAATATGGAAAATGGCCCCTCAAACCTGCTCCGCCAATCAATAAGATTATGGATGAATCCACTTTCTAACCTATCACTTGATTCCCTTTAAGTGTTCAAAAATTTATTGATTAAGAAGAAATTTGATAGAGGTGTTCAAAATCATGTAGGTACAATGGGATTTGAAATGATTAACAAATGAACTGAAGGGAAGTTGAAAATTTATTTTATGCAGAGAGTGGTGATTTAGCGAGCAGTGGGTGGAAAGGGTAGTGGAAGCAAATTGGAGAGTAACTTTTATAAAGGAATTGATGTAATACTTGCAGGGACCATTCTTACAGGATAAAGGGGAAAGAGCAGGACGGCTGAACTAATTGAAAGAGCTAGCATAGGTGTGATGGGCTAAATAACCTCCTTCTGTGTTCTACTATTCTATGGTTTTGTATGCTCCTACATTACTGCTCAGTCACCTCGAGAGCAGTTGTGATTATTTGTAAAGGCCTGCCTAGAAGTTACAAGTGAACAAGACATTAACCACTCTTTTCATTAGGAAACAATTGTCTTGCTTCTGTGTGAGTCTGTGAAATGTAGCGTCTAGACCTGTGCTGAGTGACGGACACGCTGGCCAGAATTTTCCACTTCCTCACTGGCAACTCCCCCAGTCGCTATAAAATCAACAAGAGTAAAGTTGCAAGCCAGCAAGGACAGAAGCAGAGGGCCTAATCTTTAAATATAACACGTGAAGATGTGTTAAAAATCACTGATTATTTTGCTAATGTTGAATTTCACTGAGTTTACGAGGTTAACTAAACTCAACATTCGCCATGTTACAATGGGAACTATTTTCAGTCAAACAGCTACAATCATATAAAACGTGATTATTTATGCTACTTATTTTACAACACTGTAGCACCCTTCTTACTTTCTAACATATAAGAAAAAGGTTGAGGCAGTGAACCTTTTTCTTTTGCATAATATCTTTTGCATAATATCTTATGCAACAGAGTTTAAATTTTCTGTGGAGAAATGAGAAACATCTATCCTTGTCAAGAATTCAAAATGAATTTAAAATAAAGAAGTGAAACTGCTCTGAATTTGGATAGCCAACAAATGGACTGTTGGGTCTGTATTCATTACCCATTTTTTTAAAAAGGCACCTTACGTCAAATATTAAAGTTCAAATTCAAGTATTTGCTCAAGAGATTTACAATATGCTGCAATGTTGATATACATGTTAACAGATGACATGATATATTATCAGATGGACAAGTGATAAGTCTTAAACCCTCTGCCATTTTAACCCTCTTCCTTCTCAAAACCCACCCAATATCTTCACCCCTTGCCATCTTCATCATTCTCCATTTTGCATGCTGTTACCTCAAACTCCTACCCTATCCATGCCATCCCTGCAAGGCAAGCAAGTTTAAAATTCTGAATTCCATCACTGTTGCCGCTCACCCCAGACTTCACCCACTAAATTAATTGGCTGTTAGGGAAGTCTGAGAGGTCCCAGTTACCCTTAGTCTGGCAGGACATGTACAGCTATGCTGCATGCTATTCATATACCTCGAGTTGATTTTTTAAAATTAATTCGTGGGATGTCGGTTCACTAGCTAGGCCAGCATTTAGTGCCCATCCCTAATTGCCGAACCATGTCAACCACATTAGTGAACCAGATGGATTTGCATAACAATCCATTATGGTCATCTTTAGACTTAATTCCAGATTGTTAAAATTAAATTTCGCCATTAACTATAGTGGAATTCAAAACCAAGACCTGCATTATCCAGGGTTCCTGCACTATCCAGCAAAATAATCAGTAATTTTTAACACATCCTCATGTGTTATATTTAAAGATTGAGTTCACTGGCAATACAATTATGCCACCACCTCCCAAAAACCAATTTGAAATCAAAACCTGACAGTCTAAATTTGCATTTCTATAGACCGTCGCAGAGAGAATGAAGATTGTAGTTGAACAAGCTCAATCAGCGGTAGATATGGATTTAAAAGATACCCGAGCTTCAGATGTACAGAGAGCATTCAAGGCTGGAGAAGATCACAAACACGGGAGAGTTTATTGAAACATTTCAAAGCTATAAACATTAATTGGAAACTAACTAGGTGGAGCAGGTGGTGAGATGGGAGAGGCTAGGTGAGAAAAGAGATCAGGAGAGATGGTGAGGTGTGAGAGGGAGGAGAAGGAAAAGGTCACAGAAAGGTAAAGGAGATGGTTGGGGGAGGGGGTCAAAAGAGGGTGGAGGAAAGAATGCTGGAGGCTATGAGATGACATAGGGCAAGGGGAGACAGTGGAGTGGAAGAAAGAAGGAATCAGGAGAGGGTGGGGGTAGATGGAGGCAGTTGTGAGGAGAGAGATGCTGGGGAGAGAGCTGAAAGAACATAGAGCAATGGGTGGAGAAGGGGAAGATAGTGCAGAGGTGGGGCGAGACTAGGACCAGTTTGGGAGAGAGGGTGGGTAAGATAGTGAGGATAATGCAGAGGAGGGGTTGGGAGTGAAAATGGGGAGAGTGGATAAGGCAGAAAAGGAGCAGAGGGAAGAAAAGAATGGAAGATAGTAGGTACAGGATGAGGGCAAGCAGAGAGCAGTGGAGATGCCATGGAAAGTGGACAGTGGGGAGAGCACTGGATATCTTAGGGATAGGGCAAAAAAAGAGATGGGAGTGAGAGGAAGTATTGATATCAGGAATACGGCAGCAAAGAGAATGGGGAAAGAGCAATTGAAAAAATGGGAGGAAAGGGTAGAGGAGTTGGGAGAGAGCAGGGGAATGGGGAGAGGGTGGAAAGCAGGCAATGGAGAGGATAGAGATCAGGCAGCAGAGAAAATGGGGAGAGGGCGGCAGAGTGAGAAGGGATGGAAAGGGGGAAATGGAGAAGCTGGGGACAGGGCAGTGAAGAGAATGGAAAGAAGGCAGAGGAGTGAGGAGTGGGTGGGGAGAGGGCAACGGAGTGGATGGGGAGAGGGCAACGGAGGGGATGGGGAGAGGGCAACGGAGTGGATGGGGAGAGGGCAACGGAGTGGATGGGGAGAGGGCAACGGAAGTATCAGGGAAAGATCAAGAAGAGAAAGTTATAGAAAAAAGCAGCAAAAGTGGTGACGAGAGGACAACATGAGAGAGATGTGGGGCTGGGGTGAGAGGGAGTGGAGGCAGAGAGGTACTTATCTGAAAAGCAGGCTTTTTTTTGAATTGTGAAAATTCCTCTGAAGCACAGTCAGTTTCGAAAACAAATTTCCCAAAGATATCAGGATAGATTTCAGGGGCATTGGTGAGGTGGGGGGGGGGGACACTCTTCCTCCCCAATTGCCCCAGGCCAATCAAAATCCATCCATTTGCACCCACTTACTCAGGACCTAATTGCGAAATTCTAGGAAGGCAAGTTGCCCGAATGTTTCCAAATTCAACTGTTACTTGAGGGGGTTGGGGGTTGGGAATTGGGGGTGGGGGTGGGGTGGGGTTGGGGAGGGGAATTAGTTTGACAACCTATTCAAACCCAAGATTATTTAGTGATCACTCCTTCAGAGCTTCCAAATTGCCATGATACTGGCTGGCTTTGTTTACTTTTTCAGACTTTAGCACAGTAAATCCAGTAACTGAAAAATGGGTTAAATGTTAAAAGCTGGCCCAGGTCCATCTCTCGTGCCCACTCCTGAGAACTGAATGGCACTCAAGTGGGGCGAGACCAGGGCAGTAACATGCCTTCAATTCTAAAGCCTCTGTTGTTGGTGAAGAGCATTGACAGAACTAACTCCAGGTGGTGTGGTAGGGAAGGAATGGAAAATAAGGGTGGCTTATTGGTGAGCATGGCTAACTCACAGCGTCAGGGTCCTGGGTTCGAATCTCAGCTTGGGTCATTGTCTATGTGGAATTTGCACATTGTCTCTGTGTCTGGATGGATTTCCTCCGGGTGCTCAGGTTTTGTCTTATAGTCCAAAGTTGTGTGGGTTAGGTTGAATGGCCATGCTAAATTGCCCTTTAGTGTTGAGGGGACTAGCTAAAGTAAATGCATGGGTTTATGGGGATAGGACCTGGCTGGGATTATGGTCAGTGCAGACTCTATGGGTGAAAGGCCTCCTTCTGCACTGTAAGATTCTACGATAAGTGTTCGCTGTCTCACTGAAGTTCATTTGCTCCTTTTTTGTCCTTTCCAACCAACATTGTCTGAAAGCCATGGAGAGGACAGGAAGCAAACTGAAAACGTATGTGATTTAACAGATAAGAAAGATTTAATCAAACACCACCTCGCCTAAGCACCTGCGGTTTGCAAGATGTCTAAAGACTACTCTGTCCAACTGACAGTCCATTTCAATCACATTTCAAGCATTTGCAAGGGCAGTTCTCTATACCCAGTGGCTACTAATTTGAGTCCATTATAAATCAATCTGTTCCAACTCCAGGAATAAGTGCTTTTTTCTACAGCTTTCACCTCTTGATCTTTCCCCAATAGCTCTGCTACCCTCTCTCTATCCACTCCACTGCCCTCTCCCCATTCTCTGATTTACAGAAATCAGATTCTCTGATTTCGGAAACATATTTCTCCAAACTAAGGATGTGAATAATCACCAAGCAGTATCAGGAAAGCGGATAATTCAGAAACTGATGGGAGAGACAGTTCCAAATGGTAGTTTGGGTTAAACTGTCGATAACTAAGGGGATCCTTTGTTTAACATTAAATTCTCTCCTTTCAACAAGGCAACTTTTGGTAATCCTCATTGTTTATTTAGCGAATGCACCCAGGTTAGGATTTTCTTACATACTTGAAACCATTTAATTGATTGGAGCAGGTTACGAACAAATCTTCACATGGGGGGGAAGAATGAACTCAATTTTCCTAGTGCCATGGTTTCAAGCTTCGAGGGGAGATCTTTCCAATACATTCCCACCACTGAGAAACATCCCCAAGAAAGTAATCCATCCAGATTATTTTCTCCCTCCAAGTCAAAGGGGCATCTCCATGTTGAGTTCCCAATCTGCCTCACCTTGGAACATCTTTTCCAGGGAAGCTGTGAAGCTGCCGGTCCTATGATTGGGTCAGAAGCTGCCCTAAGGACAGCGAGTACAGAGGTGGCCAAATTAGAAGGCTGCCCATTCAGAAAATCATAGAGCCCCTCCCACTGCCAGAAAAGTAGGGGACTCGGGGACATCCACTTGCCTGGGTGAGTTCAGCTCCAACAACACCCAAGAAGATCAACACCACCCAGAATAAAGCAGGCAGCTTGATTGGCACCCCATTCACAACCTCCAACATTCACCTCCTCCACCACTGATGCACAGTGACAGCAGTGTGTGCCGTCTGTAAGGTGCACTGCAACAATTCACCAAGGTTCCTCAGACAGCACCTTCCAGACCCACAACTATTGCAATCTCAAAGGACAAGGTCAACACAAACATGGGAACCCCACCACCTGTAAGTTCCCCTCCAAGTCACTCATCATCTCGACTTAGCAGTGCATTGCAGTCCCTTCCTTGGATCCAAATCCTGGAATTCCATGCATAACAGCACTTTGGATCTACCTACACCAGACAGATTCATAGAATTCCTACAGTGCAGAAGGAGGCCATTCAGCTCATCAAGTCTACACTGACCACAATCCCACCCAGGCCCTACTCCCATAGCCCCACATATTTACCTGGCTAATCTCTGACACTAAGGTCACTTTAGCATGGCCAATTAACCTTTGGACTGTGGGATGAAACCCACACAGGCATGGGGAGAATGTACAAACTCCACACAGACAGTGACCTGAGCCCGGAATTGAACCTGGGTCCCTGGCCTGTGAGACAGCAGTGCTAACCTCTGTGCCAACGTAACACCCATAGTGATTCAAGAAGATGATGCACCTTTTCGAGAGCAATTAAGGATGAACAATAAAAGTTACTTTTGCCCGTGATACTCACATCCCGTGAATGACTATTTAAAATATTGTTCTGATCTTGAGGTCCTGAAGGCCTTTGTAAAGTTCAACTTCAGATACACTACCATCTGATTTCTGTTTTGATATGACCAGACTATGTGTCTCAGTTTAATTCACTCCACCCACTACCATTCTTCTTCAAACAGTGTAAGGACCTGGCAACAAACTGGACGAGGGGAATTTCACAGTAACTTAATTGCAATGTTAATGTAAGCCTTATCTGTGCCTAATAAATAAATTTTAATTTTAACTTTAATTGAATCATCGTATATCCACTCTACTCACAATGTCATCAGCTTTCAAATCAAACCATTGCCATCAGAGACCCTAAATAAAGTCAATTTCATGCAGATTTTGATTGTTACCCTGATTACAAATGCATTTCTGAAATAATATTATAAGAGGGGGGTTTAACTATAGAACGAGTGTGTACCTCTTGCGCGCTGCTGAGAAAGAACATTATGCAGAGGACGAGACAGATCAGGAGTTTGTTCATTGTCACCGAGTCGGGTAGCGTGGAGATTCTTGCTGTAGATCCAACCGAATGATAGCCGACAGTGTCAAACTCCTCACTTTTGAACTTAGCGGAAACAAGCCAAATAACGTCAAAAAAAGGAAGGAAATCGAGAGAAAGAGGTTACTGATGAAACCTGCAAACATACAGGGGAGAAAAAAAACCCACACACATACCTGCTGCATTAAACACGTTAGTTACTGAATGTGCAGCGAATTTCCATTACCAGCCTAGGTGTTTACATCAGACAGTTGTGCATTTCAGGGGAGACAGAGGATGTTTGTTTTTGGTTACTAACTGGTCTCCTGCTCTTAAATCAAGCGGTTGTTTTCGAACAACACCGATTTATAAAGCTCATTTCAAATAGTTTAACATTCTAAGGAGTTGCACTGAAACTTGATAAGGTAAAATTGACACCGAACCAAGGAAGGAGACATTCAGACAAATAACCAATAGCTTAGTCAATTTCAAAAAAAGAGAGACGAAGAGATTTAGAGAAAGATTTGCCTTTATATAGGGATAGCACGGTGGCACAGTGATTAGCACTACTGCCTTACAATGCTAGGGACCTGGGTTCAATTCCCAGTTTGGGTTACTACCTGTGTGGAATTTGCACGTTCTTCTCGTGTCTACGTGGGTTTCTTTCGGGTGTACAGGTTAGATGCATTTGCCGTTTAAATTCTCCCTCAGTGTAACTGAACAGATGCCAGAATGTGGCAACTAGAGGATTTTCATAGGAACTTCATTACAGTGTGAATGTGAGCCTACTTGTGACTAATAAATAAACTTTACTTTTAGTGTCTTTCACCACCTTGGGTTGTTCTTAGGCACATTACAATCATAGAGGTATTTTACTTTTGAAATGTCACTATTACAATGGAGGATGGAAGAAATTGCATACCTCCAGATACAAACAGCTGAAGTTTCAGTCATCAACGATAATTGCAAAGCAAGCAGCCAAGGCTACAGAAGGATTGGACCACTGTGAGGACAATACTAATATTGATGTGCTAATGAACTCAGACCCAGTGTGGGTCAGGATTGGGTGAATGGGATGTGGTGCATTTTAAGATATGGAAAGCAGAATTTTGAATGGGCTGTTGTTAATGGGGGGGGGGGGGCGGAAGATGGCTGTTCAACTGCAGGAGCATAGGAATAGTTAAGTTCAAACATAACAAAAGCTTTGAATGAAAGCTGGGCCGAGGCTGGGTGGGGACAGGCAATGCTTTGGGTGATCTTGGTGATTCAGATTGGAAGCTCAGCACAAGTTGAAATTGGAGGGTGAGGCTGTAAATGGTCTGGTTCATTCTGAGATGGTAGAGACTCAAGTCAGTGGCTGAACGATGGAGTTTGTGGCTGAGCTAAAAACAATGCCCTTGGTCTTCCCAGTGTTTCATTTGAGAAAATTTTAGCTCATGCAGCACTCAATTTCAAACAAGTACTGTGACAAATCAGAGACTGTCCAGGGGTCAAGAGAAATGGTGGTGAGATAGAGTTTGCATGTCAACACTGACATGCTTTCAAAAGGAGTCACTGAAGGACAGCATGCAGATGGGACATAGAATGGGATCAAGGATAGATTCTTGGGAACCACTAGAGATAATGATACAGGGATAGGAAGAGAAGTCAATGTATAAACCCTAAGATAAAACTCCACTTTATTAACTTAGTAATACATAGGAGTTGCATTGTCTTCATCAATGTCTGTGACCTGAGAGTGGATCTGCCGTACATTATTGAACTCGTATGACTTCTGCGCCATTCATTTCAATGATATGAAAATCTGGTGGCTTCTATAACGTGGAGATGCTGACGTTGGACTGGGGTAAACACAGTAGGAAATCTCACAACACCAGGTTAAAGTCCAACAGGTTGTTTGGTAGCAAACATCACTAGCTTTCGGGGCTTTGCCCTTACCTGACTAAGGGGCAAAGCCCCGAAAGCTAGTGGCATCTGGTACCAAATAAACCTAGTGGACTTTAACCTGGTGTTGTGAGACTTCTTACTTGGCTTCTATAACAGCAAGAATCCAGATGATCACCCATTGTGCTTGCCTGCCAGTAAGATAAAGTTTAACTGCTCTGTCTGTCCCGAAGGCCAATTATTGTAAAGTAGATCCTGAGGTCAATTATTGTAATTATCACCAACAGGGAGACTGAAAACCTTCAGCTGATCAGACAAAACTAATATGTATTTGTCATGAATAGGTCTTGCCTGATGAAGGTGATTGAACTTTTTCAGTACATAACAAAGATAATGTATAATGTTTCTGAATGTCTGCTATGTGACTTCCAAAGGCATTTGATAAAGTTCCTCATCAGAAATTAACTGCAATCAAGATCCATGGAATTGATGGCAAATTATTGACCTAGCTAGGAAACTGCTTGAATGTCAGGAAAAGAGAGCAGGGATAATGGGCAAATACCCTAACTGGTAGCATGTGACTACTGTGTTCCACAAGGATCTATGTTGGATCCTTAACTAGCAACCATATTTGTTAACAGGTTAGATTGTGGGATTAGAAAGCCACATATAAAGAATTGTTAATTTGGTGGTATTATAAGCAGTTTAGATGCAAGCGGAATATTACAAAGATTAAATGAATGGGCAAAACTCTGGCAAATAGATTTCATTTTAGGTAAATGTAAGATCAACTCTAAATGGTAATAAAGTTAGAAACAGTGGACGTCCGAGGACACTTGGCAGTCTAGATAAATAGCTTATTAAAATTTCATGAACAAGTCCAATATATAATGAAAAAGGCTAATGAAGTGCTTTCTTTTTATTTGTTCCTGTGAAGAACCCACACACAGTTTACTACACTAAAGGCATCAAATCAGTGCAGTTTGTTATTGTTGTAAATCTAAATGCTCATATTGTTTTCTGCACTCGTGTGGGATATTTGTATTTGAAACTTCTAAATATTAGTCACTTCCTAGCAAATTCAGTGGGCAATATTAACTATTATGTTTGCTTCAACTCTTCTTCAGAAAAGTACCATGAGTCTTTTATATCTATATCAGAGGGCAGAAGACAGACTGAGTCAAGAATCAATTGGAAATTTCAAACCTCAGATTGACAGATTTTTGATGGGATGGATATTAAGAGTTATGGCACCTGAATGGTTAGATGGGGCAGTCGTGCAGATCAAATATGGTCTAATTTAATGGACAAATAGGTTAGAGAGGCTGAATAATCCATGGTGCACCATGGATACAATGTGTACCATCTACAAAATATACTGCAGCAACTCACCAAGGTTTCTTCAACTGCATGATTCCCAAATCCATGGACCTCTACTACCAAGAAGGCTGAAGGATGCTGGGAAACATAACCATTTCAAATTCCTCTTCAAGTCACACTCCATCCCGACTTGGAAATATATTGTGGAGATGCCAATGCTGGACTGAGATAAACACAGTAAGAAGTCTCACAACACCAGGTTAAAATCCAACAGGTTTATTTGGTAGCAAAAGTCACTAGTTTTTGAATCGCTGTTTCTTCATTAGGTGAGTGGGATTTCAGTTCACAAACAGGGTGCATAAAGACACAAACTCAATTTACAAAATAATGGTTGGAATGCGAGTCTTTACAGGTGATCAAGTTTAAAGGTACAGGCAACGTGAGTGGAGAGAGGATTAAGGACAGGTTAAAGAAATGTATATTATCTCCAGCCAGGATAGTTAGTGAGATTTTGCAAGCCCAGGCAAGCCGTAGGAGTTACAGACAGTGCGACGTGAATCCAAGATCCTGTTGAAGCTGTCCTCATGTGTGCAGAACTTGGCTATCAATCTCTACTCAGCGATTCTGCGCTGTCATGTGTTGTGAAGGCCATTTTGGAGAACACTTACCCAAAGATCAGAATTGTTCCCCAAGAGGAAGAGGACACTCTTGCCTGATGATTGTTCAGCGGTGTTCATTCATCTATTGTTGTAGCGTCTGCATGATCTCCTCAATGTTCTATGCCTCAGGATATCCTTTACTGCAGTGTATCAGGTAGACAATGTTGGCCAAGTTCAAGAGTATGTACTGTGTACCTAGTGGATGGTGTTCTCACACGAGATGATGGTATCTGTATTGATGATCTGGCATGTCTCACAGAGACCGCTCGACAATCACCAGGTAAAAGTGTGCTCTTCCTATTGGGGAACAATTCAGTGGTCATGGGCATTCAACACCTGATCTTCAGGTAAGCATTCTCCAAGGTGACTTTCATGACATATAACAGCACAGAATCACTGAGCAGAGAGTGATAGCCAAGTTCCGCACACATGAGAATGACCTCAACCGGGATTTTGGATTCATGTCACACTATCTGTAACCCCCTCTACTTGCCTGGGCTTGCAAAATCTCACTCACTGTACTGGCTGGAGACAATACACATCTCTTTAACCTGCGCTTAACCCTCTGTCCACTCACATTGTCTGTATCTTTAAGACTTGGTTACCTATAAAGACTCGCATTCCAACCATTATTTTGTAAATTGAGTTTGTATCGTTATTTGCCCTGTTTGTGAGTGAAATCCCATTCACCTGATGAAGAAGCAGCACTTCAAAAGCTAGTGGCTTTTGCTGTCAAATTTATCTGTTGGACTTTAATCTGGTGTTGTGAGACTTTTTACTGTTGGCAATATATTGCCATTCCTTTATCATCGCTAGGTCAAAACCTTGGTACTCTCACCCTTGCAGCATCCTTGAATACTTTCAGTAGATGGATTGGGGCAGTCCAAAATATGGTTCACCACCACTTTGTCAAGGTCAAATAAAGATAAACAATGAATAATGGCCTTGTCAGTGATGCCGACATCTTGCAAATGAATTAAGAAGAAAGTGACCCAAAGGAGTAGTGCCAGCAATGAGAGGCTGGATTTTGTGTTCAAATGTCCAGAGTGTGATGTGAACCTACAGCCTTTAACCACAAAGGCAAACATGCTGATTTGCTGACATTAACCTTAATGCCTTAATTGGTAAATTTGCTGTACTTATCTGTCAAAGAAGCTGCCCAATGTATGACTAAAGCATGAATAATCATTGATACATTGAAGGAAGTTACCTCAAACCATATTACATGTTGATGCCTCATCATGTAAGTTGCAACATAGCCGATAATTTACTGCATAAACACTGCAGTGAAAAAGGAAGGCAAGAGAGCAGAATCCTGGCTCTGGAATCCAATTCCTCAGAGTAGCTAAAAGCAAAATACAATGGATGTTCAAAATCTGAAATTAAAAACAGAAAATGGAATGAAGAGTCATATTGGCCTCAAAATATTAACTCTATTTCTCGCCACAGATGCATATAATGGCATAAAGTGGCACATTGGATTCAAAATTGTCTGAGAGGCAGATGGTGACGATAAGGGGATGTTTCTGTGATTGGAAGTATGTTTCCAGTGCTGGGCCCTTGCTATTTGAGTTGCACATTAATGATTTGGACTTAAATGTAGGAAGTATGATCAAGAAGTTTGTGGATAATATGAAAATTGGTAGGGTGGTGAACAGTGAGGAGGATATCAGTGTACTGGTGGGCAGAGCATTGCCAAATGGCAAAAATACAGCAAAAAGTAGCACAACATCAGGTTAAAGTCCAACAGGTTTATTTGGTGTCACAAGCTTTCAGAGCACTGCTCCTTCATCAGGTGAGTCACCTGATGAAGGAGGTGTACTCTTGGGTGGGATTGTGGTCGGTGCAGACTCAATAAGCTGAATGACTGTACTGCAGGAATTCTATGAAAATGATATTGTGATTTCACACAAAGTGCAACCTGCAGAAAATTTTCAATTCACCCTTTCAGTATTTATCTTCTAACACAGTATTTCTTAATCATTCAGCAGAGTTGCATAATTAACAATGATATTATTATGGGACTCCACCCGATAAATTAGCAAAGAATACTGAAATCATTGATAAATTCAATTACTCAGCTTGCCCTGAAAGTAATGAGATTGGCACAAAGTGCTCCCATGGGATTATATATAATTAGCTGTCTTTTTCTTTTGTGGCACAAACACTAGTCCCCAAGAAATACAATCCAGAGAGCTGAGGAAAAATAAAATGCTGCTCAGTTTCTATTCACCCTTACACTAAGGTGTACTTTAGAATTACATGTCAATATAAATTTAAACTAATCAAATAACCTTTGATCATTTGCAAATAAAATTGAGAGCCAGGACGACTTCCTGGATGATTTTAAACCAGACTGCTCTCTACTTCCACCGTCAGACTTTGAATTTTGCAAGAACTAGCCCCCATACCTCCACCCTCACCCCCACCCCCACCCCCACCCCCACCCCAAAACCTGTCCCCTTTGTTTAATCACATTGTTACGCAGGCGGCAGCACTGTTTTCTCAGTGTTTGGTCATTTTTAAAAAACATATTTCAATCCAAAACTTGATGCAGTGCTTATACATACTTAGACTGCAATCAATTGGGCTCTCAGTCACTCACACACTCTAATATCTCCCACACACTTTCAATCTCTCTCTCTCTCACTCACATACACACTGTCACATTCAAACAGACTCCTCAACCTCTTTTCATACAGTTACTCATGCACACACACATTTATTCCATCTATCTCTGTTGCATACACACTCTTCTCAATCTCTGTCCTTTACACATAAAGGAATCAGTCAGTCACATACACTTCTCTCAATCTTTATCAGTAACTTTCACACGTTGTTTTTATTATGAGGTCTCTTGGATATTATTCAAACTGTTTAAAGGTTTCTAACAGGGTGATATCCTCAATGAAGTGTAAACACCTGGTTGTCAGTTTTCACATGGGTTTCTAAAGAACAATGACTCCTGCAGTTGAGCATCAGACTGGATACTATTTTCCTTGAAATAACATCCAGCATCACATTTAATACAACACAAAACAGAAATAAATAAAAGACAGAACTGGGAACACAACAATAACTGTTACATTCTTAGTAGAAATGTTATGAATACATTGATGTGCAGCTTCCAATTGCCAATAAACCTGTATTTTTTTTAGCTGAACAAACTCATCCACTTTTGTCTTCATCACAGGTTTTTATTTCAATCAGAGGAATATTAATAAAAGTTTATTAGTGGCACAAAAAGGCTTACACTAACACTGCAATGAAGTTACTATGAAAATCCCTTAGTTGCTACATTCCAACACCTGTTCAGGCACATTGAGGGAGAATTTAGCATGGCCAATGCACCTAACCAGCACCTCATACAGGCTGTGGGAGAAAATCAAAGCACCCGGAGGAGACAGAGGAGAATGTACAGATGCCACACCCAAGTGACCCAAGCCAGAAATCAAACCCTGGTCCCTGGCGCTGTGAGGCAACAGTGTAATCACTGTGCCATTGTGCCACTCAGAACAAAATCTGAAAACTTCATTTAACATTCAGGACAATTCAATAAATATTTATAGTTTTAAAAAGCACAATTTTCAAATGGCATGATTTATTGATAACAAACTTTGCTCCATTACTTTTGATCAAATCAGGTCAAAGCCTCTGTTCCTACTATACATTAAAAATCACCAAGCTTAGAACAAATCCTTGATGTTGTGTGAATCCCAATGAGATGATTCCAGACAGCAATCTGGAAATACTGACACAATAGCCTGGAATCAAACTGTAAATAATGGTACGTTCTCTGGTGACAAATTCGAAATGATAGATTATCCTGGGACAATTTCGAAGCATCAACACATTCTCTGGGGGATCAATCTCTAAATAATGAAAAGTACTCCAGAGAACAATTTCTGAATGTTGACAAAAGACTGACACATTCTCCGAGGAATAGTCTCTAAATGCTGACACAGTGTCCTTGGGAAAAATATAAAAACTCAAAAAAATACTGACATTGGAAACAAATCATAAATACTGATGTATTCTGCAGGAGATTTTTCTACCCACTGACACATCTCTGGGCAATAATCTAAGCATTGGCACTTTCTCTTGGTAAGAAGCTCAAGTTCTTAAGTATTGCCCTGGCAAAATCCTTAACCTATTGCAAAATACTCCAGGTAGCATTCTTGAAATTCTGATCAAAGAAAATTACAGCACAGGAACTGGCCCTTAGGGCTTCCATGGCCCTTAGGCTAACCATGCTGCCTGAATGAACTAAAATCCCCTACCCTTCTGGGAACCATATCCCTCAATCCCTATTCATGTATTTGTTCAGATGCCCCTTCCATTACCTCCTCCAGCAGTGAGTTCCAGGCACCTATCATCCTTTGTGTAAAAAAACATGCCTTGTACATCTCTTTTAAACCTTGCTCCTCGCACCTTAAACTTATGCCCCCTAATAATAGATTCTTCCACCCTGGGAAGACACTGACTAACCACTTTGTCCAACCCCTCATAATCTTGTAAATTTCTATCAGGTGGCCCCTCAATATCTGTCATTCAGTGAGAACAAATCAAGTTTCTCCAACCTCTCCTCATAGCTAATGCCCTTCATACCAGGCAGATAAGTCTTTTCTGTACCCGCTCAAAGCCTCCACATTTTTTTGGTAGTGTGGAGACCAGAATTGAACATTATATTCTAAGTGTGGCCTAACTAAGGTTCTATAAAGCTGGAACATGACTTGCCAATTTTTAAACTCAGTGCCCCAGCCGATGAAGACAAACATGCCACATGCTTTTTTGACTACCTTCTCCACCTGTGTTGCCATTTTCAGTGATCTGTGTACTTGTACACCCAGATCCCTCTGCCTATCAATACTTGTAAGGCTTTTGCCATTCACTGTTTATTTCCCACCTTTATTAGACCTTCCAAAATTTGTCTGGATTAAACTCCATCTGCCATCTCTCTGCCCAAATCCCCAACCGATCTATATTCTGCTGTATCCTCTGATAGTCCTCATTGCTATCTGCAAATCTACTAATCTTTGTGTCATCGGCAGGCTTACTAACGAAATCAGTTACATTTTCTTCCAAATCACTTATATATACTATAAACAGCAAAGGATCCAGCATTGATCCCTGAGGAATGCCATTAGTCACAGTTCTCCATTCAGAAACACACCCTTCTACTGCTACCCTCTGTCTTCTATGATTGAGCCAGTTCTGTATCCATCTTGCCAGCTCATCTCTGATCTCGCGCAACTTCACCTTCAGCACCAGTCTGCCATAAGGGACCTTGTCAAAAGCCTTACTGAAGTCCATGTAGACAACATCTACTGGCCTCCCCTTATCAATCATCTTTGTCACTTCCTCGAAAAACTCAATCAAGTTAATGAGACACATCCTCCCCCTTCAAAAAAATGTTTCCTCTCGCTAATATGTCCATTTATTTCTGAAATATTCTTCTTTAAACAATCTTTCCATGCTGACACATTGTCTTGGGGAAATAAACTCTAAATGCTGACAGATTATCATGGGACGATCACTTCTATGTACTGACACATTTCCACTCTGCTTCGAACGATATGACACATTCTCTGGAAAACAAAATCTAAGACCTGACTCATTCTAATGGAAACAACTGAAAATACTGATATGTTCTCCTGGAACAAGTTATTTATTGAAGAACACCTCCAAACCAGCATTCCCCTATGGTACACTTGCAAGATTCTCACATTGGTTGAAAACCACCGTTCTCGATTGCCTAATATGGAGATGACGGCATTGGATTGGGTTGGGCACAGTAGGAAGTCTCACAACACTAGGTTAAAGTCCAATGGGTTTATTTGGTGTCACAAGCTTTCGGAGCACTGCTCCTTCATCAGATGAGTGATGAGATTGCCATAATAAGATCCCGGCTCCTGGGAAACGTTTGTTTCCCAGGAGTGCTCGGATGCTCTGGCCTTGATGTCTTGGAGGGATTGGAAGTGGATTTTGATACTGGGACAATTTGACAACAGCGACTCAGGCTGGTAAGAGCAAGCAGCTCATCTACTTACATGTGACCTGCAGAATGGGCTCCTCCTTTGCTCACGAACTCTTTAACTAGCAGCCCGTGGTTTCTAATTGTATGGGCACATGTGGCTCATGTGGAAAGCTTTTTTATTTGGGAGACACTGATAGCCTGAAACAGACCATGCAGGACATGATGCACTCACTCTTCGATAGTGACTTCTCCGTCCTGAAGCTTTACTCAACAGAATTTCATAATTTTGTTCATTTTTTTAAAACATGGTTTGCTTTGGATTTCAACATAAATAATACAACTGCTATTTAAAATCATCATGGAAATAGACTTATCCCGAATAGACTCTAAGCGACTTTAAAATCAGTATTTTCCTGCACTAAGTGGATTTAACCAATCAGAGCTTAATGTTGCTCTGCACTGCCTTCTGATAGGCTCCTGTCAACTAATTCAGAACTGTCAGACTCTGATTGGTGTCCCTCCAGACACTGGCCAGTACAGGGCACCCCATTGGTTGGGGCCCAGTGCCTAGGGACAATGTGTTCCACTGTACATCCACCTCAGAGCTGGGAGTTCATCCTGCAGCTGTATAAAAATGCTGGTTAGATCACAACTGGAGTCCTGCGTGCAGTTCTGGTCATCACATTATGGGAAGGGTATGGTTGTAATGGAGAGGTTGCAGAGGAGATTCACCAGCATGCTTCTTGTATTTGAGGGTCTGAGCTATTAGGAAAGTTTGGATAGGCTAAGGCTTTTTTCTTGGAGTAATGAAAAGTTGAGCAGGGAGCTGAATGAGGTGTATAAGATTAGGAAGGGCAGGGATGGGATCATAGGAAGACACTTTTTCCATTAATAGTGGGATATATAAGCATCAGCAGCAGCAAAGATTTAAAGTTATAATTAGAAATCTAAGAGGGCAGTGGAGAAACCTTTTCACCCACAGGCTGGTGGCAATCTGAAAGATTTGTTGAGTCAGAAACACTTGTAACATTTAAGAAGTACTTAGATATTCACTTTTGCTGTGACAACAGCCTAGGCCAAATATTGGTAAATAGAATTAATGTTGTTTGATCTTTGTTGACCAGCACAGGCATGATTGACTGAATAGCCTTGTCCTGTGCTGCAAATATCTATGAACCTATGCTGCCAGATCTGTGATAGGGACCAGTTCAGAAATTCCAAGGGCCACTATGAAGTTAGCTTAAACACTAACTTTTTCTGATTTTGGCTTTAGTGTTAGCACAAGATGTTTCATTCCAGGTGTGATTCTATTGTCCCACTTGGAAGCTTTTATCAAAACAAACTTTGTTTTGCCCCTGTGGTCTGGGGTACTGCGACTGCATCCTGAACTTCCTAACCCACAGCTCACAATCAATAAGGATAGGCATCAAACATCTTCTCAACGATCATCCTCAACACTGGTGTCCCACAAGGCTCTTACTATACTCCTTATACATCTATGATTGTGTGGCCAAATATCTCTCCTACTTGATTTATAAGTTTAGTGATGGTAGTGAGTCGGATCTCAAACAACGATGAGACCAAGTGTTTTGCTGAACTGGTGCAGCAGCAATAATCTCTCCCTCAATGTCAACAAAACACCACAACACAACCAACCCCACACAAAAACAAAGGAGACTGTCATTGACTTCAGGAAGCATGGCTAAGGACATGCCTCTGTCTGCATCAATGGGGATGAAATAGAAATGGTCAACAGCTTCATATTTTTAGGTGTCCAGATGACCAACAACCTGTCCTGGTCCTTCCACGCCGACGCTATGGTTAAGAAAGCCCACCAATGCCTCTACTTTCTCAGAAGACTAGGGAAATTTGGCATGTCCGTTACAACTCTCATCAACCTTTACAGGTGCACCATAGAATGCATTCTTTCTGGTTCTATCACAGCTTAGTTTGGCTCCTGTTCCACAAGAAACTGCAAAAGGTCATGAATGAAGCCTAATTTATCACTCAAACCAGCCTCCTACCCACCCACTGACACTGTCCTCACTTCCACTGCCTCAACAAAGCAACCAGCATAATCAAGGACTCTACACACCCTGGCCATACTCTCTTCCAACTTCTTCCATTGAGAAAAAATTTACAAAAGTCTGAGACCAACCAACAAGAACAACTTCTTCCCTGCTGTCATCAGATTTTTGAATGGACCTACCGCGCATTAAGTTGATCTTTCGCTACACTCTAGTTACAACTGTAATACCACATTCTGCACTCTCTCCTTTCCTTCTCTATGGACAGTATGCTTTGTCTGTATAGTGCATAAGAAATAATACTTTTCACTGTATGCCAATACATGTGATAATAAATCAAAATTATTTAACAGTTTTACTATAACAAAGTGAATTAACATTTCTTTTACTAATTGAAACACTTAAATGTGACAAGATACATTCTTCACTGCTAGCCTATCTCTATTAGCTCCAATTTAAGCAATACTTCTCACAGCCTTAAATGCCCCTTCAGAATCAGTTAGCAAAAATATATAGACTTATGTATGTTGCCAATCCTCAAGTCTTTTAACATCTCTGAAGAGAGACACCTATTTTTCCAGCACATCTCAACTTCAGCCTCCAGAAAGAAAAAAAACTGCTCCTTGCAAATCCATACAGAAACTGCCTGATTTATTTCACTGTAAGCCTTGTTCCTCCCATTGGCAGATGAGGCGCTCTTGTCAATCAACCTAATTAAACCCTACTCTGAAACCCCAGGCAACAACCCAAAATAATTGCATTAACTCAGATTAAAGTAAACACCCCAAGAGCTAGGAGCAATTATTTTTCTGCATTCTTAGCAGGTTTGTTGCCTGAAGCAGGCAAATAGGCACAGTAAGCAGAGCTGAAGCTCAAAACATTCCCTTTACAAGAATCATGACACAAATATATTTCTTAAAGGTACAATATCGTCACAGTGGCTAGATTTCCCAGGATTTTCTGTCTTTATTTCCTCAGGGTAACTCTTGTCCCCTCTGCCTAAGCATCTATGGCTCCAAGATCGACCTGCTGACTTGATCTAAGGATACACAAATTATGAACTCTGACAAACATCATCTTCGTTTCGAGGAACTGCTGATGACAATGTTGACCTTATAAAGATTTCAGCTGAAATTAAACAGAAAATGATGGAAACACTCAGCAGGTCTGGCAGTATCTGTGGAGAGAGAAACAGAATTAATGCTTCAAGTCTGCGTGACTCTTCTTCAATGCTTTATTCAGAGCAGAGAGATTTCAGTTTTATTTGTGAGTAAATTTATATTTTAAACTAAGCACTGGTGAACTGTTATTGTCCGAGGATAACTGGCCTCTGATTAAGTGGTGTTGCCCTCTCATTGACTGAATGGAGATGCCTGGTCTGTGGTTGGATGAAGATGTTTGGTTGAAACAGCAAATCCTTCGATCCTGCAAATTCAGGTCCATGGACAACAATTGGTGAAAATACCTGTCTCTGATTGGGTGAAGATAACCCGTCCGTGATTGGATGAGGATAACTGGTCTGTGGTTGAATGGGATTTCTGGCCTGTGATTGGATGAAGATCATAGGTCAATGATTGGATGTAGTTGACTGATCTGTGATTGGATGAGGATGATAGATCTTTTATTTAGTTGAGGATGATTGATCTGTGATTAGATGGGAATGACTATGAACAATGATTGGGTGAGAATTATTGATTTGAGATTGAATGAGGATACTTGCTTTCAGACTGTTAAACATGTTTGTTCTGTGATTGGTTGGTGGTCAGAGTGCAATGATAAGGTGAAGATGTGTGGCCTGTGATTGGATAATGACAAACACCGAAATTCAGCCAATCAGCTTGCAGTTTTATTTCTGACTGGTCTCAGCTCAGCCAATCAGCTGCTTGCTTACTGGATGTCCTAGCAACACAGTAAACAATGCTGCGGCCGAGCCTGGAGTCCGGGACATTGACCAGCCCGAAAGCTCAGTAACCCGCTGAGGGCTGGAGCACCGCGTACAGGACAGCTGGACATATTAGGCAGCTAGAGGGTGGGGCTGTGTCTGCTCATACTGTCAGTGTGGAGTATAGTGTCCGAGTTACTGGTCAGTGTGGAATATAGTGAACAAAACCCTGGTCAGTCGGGGGGGGAAGGTTCTTGGGCAGTGGCCAGTGTGGGACAGGATCTTGGGACACTGGTCAGTGTGGGACAGGATCTTGGGACACTGGTCAGTGTGGGACAGGATCTTGGTCAGTGGGTGATAGGATCTTGGGCAGTGGTCAGTGGGTGATAGGATCTTGGGCAGTGGTCAGTGTGGGACAGGATCTTGGGCAGTGGTCAGTGGGTGATAGGATCTTGGGCAGTGGTCAGTGGGTGACAAAATCTAGGGTAGTGATCAGTATGGGATGATATCTTGAGTAGTGTTCATTGTGGAACAGAATCTTGAGTAGTGGTCATTGTGGAACAGGATTTTGGACTGTGGTGAGTAGCAAAGTGAGTAAGAGGAGTGAGAAGCAGGTGTTCTGAATACAATGAGTTCCCCACTTGCATCGCTAGGAAAGTTAAGGAAAGTCTCGCTCAACCTGCCAGACTTGCAGGATCACAGGTAAGCGAGTCCTTGTTCCTTCCTCTGTTCTGTCCTTTTGCTGTACATAAACAGGTAGAAGTTGACCCTGTATTTCATCTTTGGTGACGTTGTTTAGCATTGTGTCACACCTCATCCTGTTGAAATGACTCTGCCATGCCTTACTACACATGTTTGCTCCCTGTTTTCATTCAAACCAAGACTGTGTGACAAAGTACTGGGTGGTCCGCCAGCCTTCCCAACTTCTTAACTAAGCTCCCCAGCAATCCAATAAAGGAAAAACTTCAACTAGTCATTTCCAATATTCTAGGTCTACCCATCCTTTGTATTCACTAGAGTAAAGACAAGATCACGCTGATGAGGAACTAACATCATGCAATAGTGAAAGTGTGCTGCACCACCAGAGGTATAAAAGATCACGTTTTTTGGGCATTATTGGAAGAACAGTAAGAAATTTTTTCCTGGTGTCCTGACCAATATTTATACTTCAACCAGCATCAATTTAAAAAACAAAACAGTGGTTAGCTATCTTGTTATTGTTTGTGAGAGTTTGCTGTGTGTAAGGATATCATTGCATTTCAACAAAGCTTATTGCTTGTAAAGCACTTTGAGATGTTCTAAGGCCATGAAAGGTGCTACATAAATGCAGTTTAGCTAACTGTGCTATCTTGTACATTGATATCAATACAGAAAGATTAGTAGGATGTTCTCATGTTTCCTGAGGAAGTTATTACAACAATAGATTCCAACGATCTCAATGGCCAAATATGGTATGTAGAGAATGAATAGACAGTATTTAGGTTCCTACTGAAAATACTAGCACCTGGACTTGCTTACAATCCAGGCAGACAGTATTGATCTCGGATTTCTCGCAAGTACATGGAGGAATAAATGTATTGGCAGGCAAGATCGCCACCAAATATGGAATAATATCCCAGGAATATGATCCTCAAACGGTGTCCATGGCACTTCTGAACTCAGATGGTCTTGTAGAGTCTGATGAAAAGTGATTCATTTTGAAATTAAGATGGATGAGTGGGGTCACAATATCTGAAGCAAAGAGCGAATCCCAAATCTTTCAGATGAGATGTTGAGCTGAGGCGCTTTCTAATTGTTCAGGGTCTCAGAATATCCCAAAACGCTTAATAGCTGATGAAGTAGTTTTGAGATAAATGGCTATTATAAAGGAAGACAACAAGATTCGACAGACAGCACTGATACTGAGGGCAGGTTAATCTGGTTTAGCAATGTCTGAAGGTTGAATTTTGGGCTAGACATTTGGGAAAACTCCTCTTCTTTTCCAATTGTGCAATAGGATCCTTTAAAAAAAATAGCAAAAAAATTCAAGTATCGAATTCTCATAAATCCAGAGTAAATTCTGCAAGTTTTTTCAGCAGGAGTTTCAAAATGAAAGAAGATTGCAGAATATACTGGCCTGACTCATATGAAAAATCTGGGGTGGAACCTATTTCTGCAAGAGGGGCTGGCAGCACATTGCTGAGTATGCCACTGTGCATGCATCAATCTGTCAACATGGGGAACAGTGCATGCCCAGTGGCCCTACACTGCCAGCCTCCCAATCACTGGCCAGGATAGCAAGCACCCCATCACTGGTCATACAACTTCCCCTCCCCCACCTCCTCACAGCCTGATCACTAGCACCTCCCTCCCAATCCTCCCAGAACATGTCGGGGCCAGCCTTGCCATACCCTCTTCCACCACCCCGCCAAATCAAAGCTCTCCCGCCCCCATCACTCAGCAGTCCCAGTCCCCTCACTGCGACGCCCACCCCCCGATCGTTGGCTTCCCTCCCTCTGTCAGTGATCCGTCTGCAGTGTAGCATTGAGACCTTCCACCTCCATCCATTACCCCCAGAGGTCCCGCCCCTCCCTGGTCCCACTCCCTAATGTCTGGTTGGCAGTGTCAAGATGCCTCTTGGGTAGTGGCAGGGAGCCCAAGTGCCAGGCTGGCAATGTCTGGAGACACCTCTCTCACCCCCAACTTCCTGGGGGTCAATGATGGGCCCCCCCACTCCCTCCTTCACTGGATCCCAGCACCCTGCAAGTGGGGAGCTATTGTGAAATATTCATGGCAGGGGCAGAGATGCTAGCAGGCCCAAAGATTTCAGTTCCAGGCTCACTAATTTCATGCTAATCGTAATTAGCATAATTTATACAGCTCTGTGCCGATTTCTGGAGCAGAGCTGATGGTCATGAAATCCAGCGGCTGGAGTCTCATGGAGGCCATGGCACCCGGGGGGAAGCTAAGAAACTGCCTCCGCTTCAGTGCAGAGGGCTAGGAGAAAATCACTTCCAGCACCTTTGATAGTGTAGCACTTACTCCGGGCTGCGGTGAATTGTCAGCCAAGATTATGTGCTCGAGTCTTGAGAGGGATGCTTTAACCCATGACCTGCTTTCTGCTTTTTCACTTCTTGCCGCCAAGAGGTGAGAGGAGAGCAGTAACTGCAGATAAATCAGCACAGTCTCTGCACTGCCATATAAAAAAATCAAACACCTATCAATAATCAATGTTTTATACACAAAGTTCCATTTAGTGTACAACACAGAGTGGCCATTTGATCTATGCCAATGTCTTTGTTCCTCATGAACTCCTCCCTATTCACCACATCTCATCAACACGTATGTTTAACTCGTTTCCCATTAAATGTTTGCTTATTATTTGTTTCGGTCACTCTTGTGGTACCAAGTTTCAGCTTCCAATCACTCTCTGGGTAGAGCTATCTTTTCTTAAGTTCCATATTGGATTTGATCATAACAAACTTGCATTTATATTAAGATTATAGTGATAATCTTTAATCAGATGATTAAATTCAACACTGTGACACAGTACCTAGGGACCACAGTAGCTTGTCTTTAGGAAATAGCTGACAGTGAACAGTCCCAGCGCCCCCTCCCCCTGCCCCCAGTCACATTCTAACTGACAGACTGTGGTTTTGCTATCACTAACTTTGCACAAAAACAGATGAAAAATTTCACCTCCTCTTTTCCAGCACTTCAATACATTTTGTACTCCAGTTGTGTCAGAGCCCCTTCCTGCAACATTTTTCATAACTGCGTGCACTACAGAATAATATTTTCCAATGATTCAAAATCCGTGTTTTCAGCTTTTGTTTTAACTGCAACATTATTTGCAATTTCTTGAGATCTAAGTGTAGTAATTGCAACCAAGCTTCTCTCTTCTTCACTCTAGTTGGGTACAGACACATTTGTGTTCCTCTCCAGACCTTAAGTTTCTAGGATAGGGGCTTAAACCCACATGCTCACTCCTGGTTCAGAGTCAGGCATGCTATCATTAAGACAAGGTAACACCTCAAAACCAATTGTAATCATATACAATTCTTCTTTTTGTACATTCCCAAAATATTTTTCCTCTTTCTATTCAAATCACCAAATGGGAAAATAAAAGAAGAACTTGCTTTTGTGGAACTGTCAGTACTACCTCATGAGTGCCATTGTTTTACTTCCTTTTGTTGTGTTTTCCACAGCAAGCGAACAGTGTGCTTTGAAAAGGAGTGCTACACAGGTAAGGAAGGCAAAACAGACACGTTCAAAATCTATTCCTGATATTCCAGGCAGCAGGCCTGCCTAAGGACTGCTCTTCTTACATGGATTTGCCAGAAAGATTGGCCGCAGGTCTACCTGATTCCTGGCAGCAGATCAGCTGGATCCCTGCCGACCTTCCAGGTGCGTTATGACTGGAAGCTGACTGGGACTTTTCTGTTGGCCTCCTGTGGAGTGGCACAGTGATTAGCACTACTGCCTCATAGCATCAGGAACCTGGGTTCAGTTCCACGTTTTAGTCACTGTGAGGAGTTTGCATATTCTCCCTGCAACTGCGTGGGTTTCCTCCAGGTGCTTCAGTTTCCTTCTACAATCCAAAGATGTGCGGGTTAGGTGAGATGGGCATGCTAAATTGTCCCTCAGCATCAGAGAGATTTGCAAGGTAAATACATGTGGTTACGTGAATAGACCCTGGGTGAGATTGTTGTCCATGCAGGCTCAATGGACTGAATGGCCTCTTTACGCACTGTAGCGATTCTATGATTCTATAACTCCTGTTTCCTAGTCTGATGGGGAGTAGTTCAGTTGCTTGATTGTAGCAAACCAGAAGGTCATGTTCTAGGCAGATATCTCTATCTGCCTGGAGGTAGATGCAGCCAAAGGCCACCCTTTAGAGTGGTTCCCATTGTGGTGAGCTTTTTAATAGATTTTCTAATTAAGTAATCTTTAATTTGGTCCTCCTATTTTGAAAACCTCCTTAAAACCCCCCTTGTGGCCTGTATGGTCAGGATCCCTGCTGAACTCCAGAGTCTCTCTCTGCCCTGCTTCATTGATAGTAGTGATTGCTTTGCTAAATGTCTGTTCCTATGGATTAAGAAGGCATGTGCTGCAAATAGTGTTTTTGCATGGGTTCTTTGCACACTTTGTAAAGTCAACAATATTCCTATGATGTGAGCACAATGTGCATCAATGGAAACCCAACTAAGAGCAGGACTTCACTCAGCCAACATTCATCTTGGCACTCCGACGGCCTTGGTTGATAAGATGGTTTTGATGTGCATTTTATGGTATATTGCTGAAATGGTGTCAAGGATGCTTTACTCATTATTTAACCTATGCTGTGTTGCTTTAGCTGCCCTGGAATGTTTGGTGCAAATTGGTGCAAAAAATACAGCAAAACAATAGTCTCTGAAAACATTTGTCTCTTGCTGCAGATGATGAGGCTGCATTGCTGAGTGAAATCCTGCCTCCTTTATCATGGTCACACTCATCCACAGCTTCTATTTTCTCCTCTTCATCAAGATCAAAGGCAAAAGGTAAAAATAACAGGGCAGAGAAATGAACATATGAACACAAACCAAAACATATATAAATTAAGAGTAGGAGTAGGCCAAGTTTGTTTTCCCATTCATTAATGTCTTGGCTGATCAGACAGTAACATCAACTGTACTTTCCTTCCTATATCCTATATGCTTTGACTCCCTTGTCAATCAAGAATGTATCTAATTCAGTAATCCTGTTGGCACTGCTCTGTAGGGAAAGGAGTTCCACAGAGGATTAGTGGCCAGGGTGATTAGAGGGCAGGGATTGCAGCAGCATTCATACAAGCAATAAGATGGAGAAGAAGTGTTCAGAGTGCAAGGAATGGATGTTGACCAGCAGAGCATTGTAGTAGTTGAATATTGAAATGGGAATGACTTGGACAGGAGTTTCAGGAGGGGTTAGGCAGAGACAGGAGCGGAAATGGCAAATAACATAGAGGAAAAAGTAGGAGATCTTTGTGATGGAGAAAGTGTGGGCCAGAGCTAATCTTGGGGTCAACTACAATGTTGAGGATTCAAATAGGCTGGCTCAGGGAGAACAGGTGGAGTCATAAGCAAATGTAAAGTGGTTGAGGACAACCACAATCTTTGAAAGATTAGCTGAACGAAGTTGCAGCAAAACTGGATGTCAGATAAGTGGCGTGACAGCACAGAATGGAAGGCCAAGAGAGGAGGTAGAGAGATGGGGCCTACTAACAACAAAATCAATGTAAGCATTGAGTCCATGAGCAGAAATTGACGGAAAGACATTAGCTGCCAGTAGAAAAATGGAATTAGAACCATGAGCTTTAATCTGACACTATATTTGCACAAGGGGCTGACCTTTAAGTAGATTTCTATGATGCTCTTGAATGTAGGATGTTGAAGTAGTGTTGTTATAATGCATTTAATGTTTGCTTTGTTCTTTAACATTCTGCTTGTGTGACTCCAGACTCGAGTCTCAGTGACACTGAGCTCATGTCCAAAATGGTGAAACGGCTAACTGAGATGGAACAACGGGTCCGAAGCCAGGCACAGGAAATCAGCAAGAAGGTGAGCAAGTTTTGCAGGCAATGGCAGGCTGGAGTTTCTCAACCAAAACCACAAAAAAGTCACCCAGTGGCCCACTTGTAATTACACTGAGACATTGAAGTATTGTCTTCAGCAGATGCTCACTCGTATTCTCTCTCTTTTGACAGAACCAGAAAATAGCTGTGTTAGAAGAAAAGTTGAGTTTACTCCAACTATCCAATGGTAAAGGTTCATTACCATAAATAAAATTTCATCCAGATCTCATGCTGTGAAATTAAGATGCAGTGTAATGTGGAGTGCAGAGTTCTGTAGAGGCTTCTGCTTTTTATTTATAGCAGCTGCAGAGCTAATTGCAGTATTGTCAAATTTACTCATGACACCAAGCCTCATGACTAGATAGTATATTTTGTCTACTTTAGGTAAAATGTTAAGGCTTTAGAGATGCTGAGGAGGAGATTTACCAGAATGGTACCGGAAAGGAGGGACTTCAGTGAGACTAGAGGAGCAGGTGTTGTTCTTCTTAGAAAAGAGAAGTTTGAAGCAGATTTAATAGGGGTTTGCAAAATTACATGGGCTTTTGATGGAGTAAATAGGGAGGATGTTTCTACCAGCAATAGAGTTGGAATATCTCAGGCAAAATAAGAAATCTTTCCTGCAAGGTATTGATAAACAGGGACAGTTTTAACTGGATCGAGAGCTGGGTCTGGCGGGATGAGGGAGAGAAAGTTTTGGAGCTCTGTCTTTTATTAAGCCTGTTTCCCTTTATTGACCTTGTTCCTCACAGCTGATAAGCCCAAAAGACAACAAGAGCTGGAAAAATTACTTCAGCTTCAGAATCAAGTGTGGGAAATGGAGGTAAGAGAAAATTAGAACCAAAATTCATTGCACTATTTCTCACACTCAAGCTCATTCCTTTCCATGACCTTGTCTCTTGCTCTTCGCTTATTCCTGTGATACTGTACTCCATTCCCCTCCCCCAGTCCGATACCACAGGGTTTGGGGAGAATTTGAGGTATGTGTGGGTACAAAGGTGGGTTGTGTAGAGGTAGTGCAAGTTTAAGGATTTTATGTCAAGGAGGCTAGGTTTCTGTGCAAGCGACAGGTTGAAGCATCTGAAACAGCCAGTGTGCCAGGAAGCGGCCAAGAACCTGTCAACTTCCTGCTGCTAACCTGTGCGCACTCCTCAGCAAGCAGGAAACCTTTTGGGAGGGACGATCTGAACTTAATATGTTAAATTATCAGTGGCTACAGTTTTAATTTAGAATTCTATCTCTACTTCTGCACTTTGCGGAACTCGCTGGGGGGAAAGGAAGGCAAGGCGACAGAAAGAGTTGACAGGGTTGAAAAATTGACATACAGGAAGGCCCTTAAATACACAATCAACCAGGTGCTTCGTTGCCAAAGTGAAAGTGCTAATGCTCACAGGACCTATCCTGAGTATGCTGTCATTGCTTTGGAGCTGATTTCCAAAATTGGGGTATTAAGAATGTCATTTTGAGTAAAGTGTTCTTTTAAGCCTTTCTCTTACGTGATTGGTTTACTGGTGACTGTTGAAGATTCTGAGCATGTGCAGGTTTTGGTGGGCACAAGAGAATGTTCTTAAATCAAGACCTGTTTTACTAGTTCTCCTATCTTCTTAGGTATTACTGTTTTGTTGAGTTACTGTTATTGTTAAACTTTCTTTATTTATATAAAGAAGATAATTCTTTAAACAATGCATTTGATGACCTTATCTATAGCCTCAACTTACCACATCTGTTTAGTGACGAGGAGAAAAAGGCTATTGAAGAGAGAATAGAGTTTATTGATATTCAGCATGATAATACAACATTACACTCAGTGAGTAGCTAGTTTACATAGAGAATTTATTCAACAGGATTTCAAGTTAGCAGCAGCATGGCTATGTTTGGAGCGGTCAGTGAGTTCGATGAGCAAAGTAAGGACTGGGCTGAATATGTGGAGATGTTGCAGCATTTGTTTCTAGCAAATCGAATAGAAGATGAGGCAAAGCAGTGCTCAACCCTTTGAATGTTTGTGACATGAAGATTTATAAGTTGATGGGGAATCTGGCCATGCCAAGGAATGATGTACAGATGCCGGCGTTGGACTCGGGTAAACACGGTAAGAAGACTAACAACACCAGGTTTAAGTCCAACCGATTTATTTGATAGTAAACTCAGAATCTTTCGAGGCTGTGCTCTTCGTCAGGTGAATGAGGTGTCCTGGTCTCAAACAGCACATATAACAACACAGACTATTTACAAATTACTGAATAGAATGCGAATCTTCACCTAACCTTCTATTCAAGTTTTAAAGTGGCTAACAATGTGAGTGGATGGAGCACTGAGCACGGGTTAAAGAGATATGTATTGTCTCCAGACAGCACAGTAAGTGAGGTTTTTTTGCTAATCCAGGCAAGTAATGGGGGTTACAGATAGTGTGACATGAACCCAAGATCCCTGTTGAGACCGTTCTCATGTGTGCGGAACTTGGCTATCAGTCTTTGCTCAGTAACTCTTCACGTGTGTCATGAAGGCCACCTTGGAGAACGCTTACCTGAAGGTCAAAGGCCGAATGCCCGTCACCACTGAAGCGTTCACCAACAGCAAGGGAGTAGTCTTGCCTGGTGATGGTCGAGCGATGTTCATTCATCCGCTGTCGTAGTGTCTGCACGGTCTCCCCAATGTACCACGCTTCGGGACATGCTTTCTTGCAACGTATTAGGTAGACAATGTTGGCCGAGTTGTAAGAGTATATACTGTGTACCTGGTGGATGGTATTCTCACGTGTGATGATGTCATCCATGTTGATGATCCGGCATGTCTTGCAGAGGTTGCTGTGGCAGGGTTGTGTGGTATTGGGTCACTGTTCCCCTGAAGGCTGGGTAGTTTGCTGCGAACAATGGTCTGTTTGAGGTTGCGCGATTGTCTGAAGGTGAGAAGTGGGGATGGCCCTGGCTAAATGTTTGTCTTCATCAATAATATGTTGAAAACTCTGGAGAAGATGTCGTAGCTTCTTCACTCCGGGGAAGTAGTGGATAACAAAGGGTACTCTGTCCATCATGTCCCATATTTGTCTTCTGAGGAGATCGGTGTGGTTTATCACTGTGGCGCATCAGAACTGTCGATCGAAGAGTCGAGCGCCATATCCTGCTCTCATGAGGACATCTTTCAGCATCTGGAGGTGTCTGTCACAATCCTCCTCATCTGAGGAAATTTATATATACGGAGGGCTTGTCCGTAGGGGATGGCTTTTTTAATGTGTTTAGGGTGGAAGCTGGAGAAGTGGAGCATTGTGAAGTTGTCTGTTGGCTTGCGGTACAGTGAAGTGCTGAGATGACCGTCCTTGATGGAGATACGTGTGTCCAAGAATGAAACTGATTCCGGGGAATAGTCGATGGTGAGTCTGATGGTGGGATGGGACTTGTTGATATCATCATTATAGTTGTTTCAGTGATGGTTTACGATGAGTCCAAAGGAAAAAAATGTCATCGATGTATCTAGTATATAGCCTTGGTTGAAGATCCCGTGCGATGAAGTCTTGTTTGAACCTGTGCATGAAGATGTTGGCATATTGAGGTGTGAATTTGGTTCCATGTGTCTAGATGAAAAACTAGTTGTTGAAGGTGAAGACATTATGGTCCAGGATAAAGCGGATGAGTTGTAAAATTGCATCTAGAAACTGGTAGCTGTCGGCATTGAGTACTGAGGCAATTGTAGCAATGCCATCATCATGGAGAATGTTGGTGTAGAGCACCAAGACATCCATTGTGACGAGGAGTGTCCCTGGTTCAACTGCTCCATGTGTGCTGAGTTTCCGTAGGAAGTCCGTAGTGTCATGACAAAAGCTGAGGGTTCTTTGTACAATGGGCTTCAGGATGCCCTCAACATAGCTGGAGAGTTCTCTCACAGGGTCGCATTGCCTGATATGATGTGACGGCCGGATGTGTTTGCCTTGTGTATCTTTGGGAGGCAGTAGAGGTCTCCAATGCGGGGAGCACACGGAATGAGAGCCCAGAGGATGCTCTGAAGATCCGGATCAAAAGTCTTGATCAGAGTGTTGAGTTGACGAGTGTGTTCTTTGGTCGGATCTGTTGGTAACTGTCTGTCTGTAGTGTTTCTCATTGTTTAGTTGATGGTACACTTTACAGTAATCCGTTCTGTTCAGTATGACTATGCCCCTCCTTTTGTCTGTTGGTTTGATGACAATGTTGCAGTTGGTCTTGAGAGCGTGGATGGCGTTGCATTGTGCTTGAGCGATATTCGGGACTGTCTTGTGAGTGTGGCTGATGAATCTGGTGTTAATGCACCTCCCGATGGCTTGGGCGTACATGTCCAGTCGGGGGCAGTAGCCTTCTGGAGGAGTCCAATTGGATTCCTTCCTCTTCGGTTGCTACGCTGCAGATCCCTCTGTCGGTTGTTCTGGTTCATTAGCAGTCTCATTGAGTTTGCTGTTGGTCTATTGGGGTTTGTGGAAAATCTCCTGCGGCCTCATTTGCTTGATGAATTTCTCTGTGTCTGCTGCAAGACTGATGGGGTCCATTTTGGTGGTGGGACAGAAATTGAGTCCTTGACTAAGAACTTCGATTTCATCTGATTGAAGTGTGGGAAGATCACGACAGACACTGAAAGACGCCCTCATGAAAACAGGATATGACGCTCGACTCATCGACAGTTCCAATGCACCACAGCGATAAACCGCACCCACCTCCTCAGAAGACAAATACAGGACACGGTGGACAGAGTACCCTTTGTCCAGTACTTCCCCAGAGCGGAAAAGCTACGACATCTTCTCCGGAGTCTTCAACATATCATTTGATGAAGACAAACATCTCGTCAGGGCCATCCTCACACCCCACTCTTTGCCTTCAGACAATCGCACGACCTCAAACCCAATGTTCACAGCAAACTACCCAGCCTTCAGGAGAACAGTGACCACAATACCACACAATCCTGCCACAGCAATCTCTGCAAGACATGCCGGATCATCGACATGGATGACATCATCACACATGAGCATACCATCCACCAGGTATACTGTACATACTCTTGCAACTTGGCCAACATTGTCTACCTAATACGTTGCAAGAATGTTGTCCCGAAGCATGGTACATTGGGGAGACCATGCAGACACTATAGTGGGTGAATGAACATCGCTCAACAATCACCAGGCAAGACTGCCTCCTTCCTGTTGGCGAACACTTCAGTGGTCACGGGCATTCGTCCTCCGACCTTCGGGTAAGCGTTCTCCAAAGAAGCCTTCACGACACATGACAGCGCAGAGTTGCTGAGCAGAGACTGATAACCAAATTCCACACACATGAGGATGGTCTCAACAGGGATCTTGCATTCAAGTCACACTATCTGTAACCCCCATGACTTGCCTGGGTTAACAAAAACCTCACTTACTGTGCTGTCTGGAGACAATACGTGTCTCTTTAACCTGTGCTCAGTGCTCCATCCACTCACATTATCAGCCACTTTAAGACTTGAATAGCAGGTTAGGTGTAAAGATTCGTATTCTATTCAGTAATTTGTAAATAGTCTGTGCTGTTTGAGACCAGAACACCTCATTCACCTGACGAAGAGCAGAACCTCAAGCTTGTGAGTTTACTATCAAATAAATCGGTTAGATTTAAACCCGGTGTTGTCAGACTTCTTACCATGCTAAGGAAACCAGGAAAATTTGTTTTGCAGATTTAGCTGCTTTGGTCCAGAATCACCACAATTCTGTGCCCTCAGTGATTGTTCAATAGCCATTTTCAAAAAGCAAGTCAGGTGGTAGCTAACTTTATGACAGAATTAAGCCAGTTTTCAAAACAAAGTGATTTTGGAGCAGTTTTAGAAGATATGCTTAGAGATGCAACATTAACAAGAACAGCATTCAGGATTGATGAGGGAAGCCACATCAAGTTTTAAGAAGGCTCTAGAAATTTTGCAGAGCATGGAAATGGCTGCCAGCAATACTAGAAAAATGAGCAGGCTAAGGATATCTCTGAGGTAGTGGGACTGCACCAAATACAGAAAGGTAAAAGCAATGGAGGGTTTTAGATGTGGAGGGCCAATCATTGCAAGTTTATAGACACTGTGACCAATGCAGCAGGAAAGGGCATTTAGTGAAGAAATATAGGAGTGCGAAAAAGCAAGGTGAGGGTTGAGCAAGAAAATTTTAGTTCCAAGAAGCCTTAACCAGTTACACAGTACGTGGGAAGACTGGAGCAGGCAGATGCACAAGTTTACTACATACTCAATATCCAAGAGCTGTGAGCAGAACTGTTTTTGCTACAGTTGTAGTCAATGGTAAACAGATCAAGATGGAGGTAGACATAGAAGCCTCCTTGTCTGTAATTAGTGAGGAAACCTACAAGTTGCTGTAGGACTCTAACTGAGCACCAGCCATTACTCCAGCTGTTAATCTTCGAATGTATAGCAGAGAGTCCATACTTTTGCTCAGGATATTGGAAGTCATATAATGATCAAGAAACAAGGGCATGCCTCCATGTGGTCAAAGGAAGGGACTGAGTTTGAGAAGGTTGAGTGGCTTAGTTAAATTCCATTGAAGTGGGATCAGATCAAGAAAACAAGGATTACCAAGGATATTGTCAAAAAATATCTAGACACGTTTTATTCCAGTATTGTATCACACTACAATCTATAGCCAAGTTCTCTCCAATAGAATTGTTGTTAGGTAAAAGGCCAAAGTCTCATCTGAATCTGTTTCACACAATCTCAGAGCAAAAATGAGCAGGAGATGAGAAGCATGAGGAACGACATGACTACTATGCCAGAGAGAGGCAGTTCAAACTGAATGATCAGATCTGCATCAGGGCTTTGGAAGTAACTGGAAATAATTTTAATGCACAGTGGTCCCAATATCTTGGATCATAACATTGCAACATGAAGAGTTACTTGCAGACACCAAGACCACATTCTTTTGCAGTATGACCAAGAGTCAAGAAAATTTTGGAGACACCACGTACACAACAGGAGTCAATAACCATTACTGAAAATATGGCAGAAGGATTTTGCTGCTGTGAACATTCTCCAGGAATGAGGTTCAAGGTTTGCCAATTGACTCTGCAATAGCAGTGAAAGAGGAACATTCTCAATTTACTTCTACAGATTCACCGATACCAGTGGTATTGCATACATTACAACGCAATTGCAAAGCTTCTGACAGACTTCATATAGTTAAGACATTGCTTCCATTGTATTTCTGTTCTGATGGGGAAATTGAAATTTAAGAGAAGAATAATTACAGAATGTCATTTTGAGTACAGAATGCTCTTGAAGCTTTTAAAAGTTTTAAAGTTTATTTATTAGTCACAAGTAAGGTTTACATTATCAGTGCAATGAAGTTATTGTGAAATTCCCGTAATCCCCACACTCTGGAGCCTGTTAGGCTCAATGCACCTAACCAGTACATCTTTCGGACTGTGGGAGAAACCAGACATCTGGAGGAAACATGGGGAAAATGTGCAAACTCTACACAGAGCTGGGAATCGAGCCCAGGTCCCTAATGCTGTGAGGCAGCAGTGCTAACCACTGTGCCACCCCATTCTCTCCTCTGTAATAGTTTTATTGCCACCTTTTTGAGGGTTCTAAGCACGTGTGGCTTTTGGAGAACTTTTCAGTCTGCAAGGAGTGTTCTGCAGCCAGGATCTGTTTTACTGTGCTCCTGTTTTCTTTGTTCTGGTGAGTTACAGTTATGGGATTGGGATTCACAGAATAGGGATGTGCCTGCTATTTTTAATGGGCCTTAGAGTCATCCCAACTTAGTGAAGATCCAGCCCAAAGAGTCAGCACATTCTCAGTGGGCTGAATGACCTTCTTCTGTGTCATATCATTTGTAGAATAGCATGTTGCATAGTCACCTTTTTCAAGGAGTACTTTGAATAAAATTACTTCTGAGGCTTGCCATTCCTTTAAAAGAAAAAGTCAACCAAAAACAGCTAGAAGAATGGAAAAATGTGCTGACATGTTTGATGTGGCTCTTTTCTGTAGAAGTTCCTGAATGATTACGGGATGATCTGGGTTGGTTCAGAGAAGGATGATGCCAGCAGTGTGTATCTAAAGGAGGAGGAAGAGTTTGAGGAGCTTCCTGATCCCAGTGACTTGTTATCATACCCAGGTAAGTCATATAGTTACTGAATGAAGTCTAGCTTGGGATAGGAGTATCAGGCAATAGTCACAGCAACCTAGGGAGCTTGTGATCTAGAAGAGAAAGCAGTATAGATCCTGGATATCGAACAATCAGAAGTTGGACTGAAACTTCCTCAGGACTCCTGTCACTTCTCCTCCCCACCTTTTAGAAGAAAAATGAGGTTTCAAGGCATCTTTTTAAGGATGACTAAGAGTCCAAGAAATATGGAGAGGGAATTTCCAGAGCTTAGGACCTAAGCAGATGAAGATATCACCACCAGTGATAGAGGAGTGAAAATCAGGAATGCAGATTTGGAGGAGGACGGAGATTTCATAGGTTGTAGCTCTGGGGGAGAGGGAAATTACCGAAAGCAATATCAAGTTATACATTCGGAAGAGTTTGCAGAGATGGTGAGGCTTCCCAGCTTCCAGACTGCCTCTATACATCCTGTAAAGTGATGTGTTTCTGCAGACCTTTCTTTGCAAAGATCAGGATTATATTAGGTTTGAACTTCAGCTTCTAGAAATACTCCATGTACTGGAATGGTACACAATAATGTCTTCACAAATGTAATCACAAAGTTACAGAAACTTTGTGGGGATTTTCTGGCAGTGTGTTTCTCACAGTAGGAGGTGGGATCTTCAATTCGATTTCCCATTGACTGCATCTCATGCCACCAGAAACTCCAGCAGGAGTGTGCCAGATTCAGTTGGTATGAATAGCCAGAAAGAGCCAGCCTTTATCTGCAGTGAATCATTAGAAATAATATTGCATAAATACAACATTAAAGTACTGCCTCTAAATACATTGCACACAATGTATTTTGAGTGATAAGAATTAAGGTTCCCATATCTGTTGGAAGACATTGTAGAATCTGCTTCCGCCACACTTTCAGGTAGTACATTCCAATTCACAACGACTTGCTATACTTAAAGAAAGCACTTCCTCACTTCACATCCAATTCTCTTGCCAATTATCTTAAATCTATATCATTGGTTACCAATCCTTCTGGCACTGGAAACAGTTAACTAGAATAAATTATCATAGGTTTTCCCTATGTTAAATCTTCCTTAAAGCGTCTCTGCTAGAAAACAGTTCCAGCTTCTATAATCTCTTTGGTCATTGATAGGACCATTCTGGTAAGTGTTCTCCAGAAAGTTTGAGATATAGAACCTCACATTTTCCCAGGACTAATCGATAGCCAGTTTGTCTGCATTGTTTTCACTTGGCCTGTTGTGTTCTGTACTGTAACATACCTGAGTAACTGTGCTTCTTTAATTCCTTTCAATCCACCCTGTTACACTGGTTTGAACTATTTGGGTCCACCCCTTCTAGGAGGAAGGATCTGGGAAGTGGGTCTGAAAGCTGATCTTCTACAGTTTGTCTGATTGTGATTGTATGTATCTGATTCTTCTTCCGATGTAGAATGCATAATCTGAAAAGGTGTTGGAGGCAGATTCAATTGTAACTTTTAAAAAGGATTGGATGTATACTTGAAAAGAAGATACACACAGCACTAGTTAGAAAGAGCAAGGAATGTATGACTAATTCCATAGCTCTTTGAAAGAGTTTTCTCAGGCACAGTAGGCCATATGACCTCCTTTTATGATGTCTTGCGGCAATTGTAGAGTTTTGGTGAGACCTTCTCTGGAGAGTACTGTGTACAGTTTTCATCTCCATATTTAAGGAACAACATACTTGAATTGGAGACGATGCAGCAAAGATGCACTAGATTGGTCCCTGGGATGAGGGTGTTGTCCTATGATGAAAGGCCATGTAAATTGGGCCTATATCCTTTGGAGTTTAGGATGAAAGACAATCTTGTTGAAACCTGCAAGATCCTGAACTTGTTTGATAGGATGGATCTGAGATGGTTTCCGGTGGTTGGAGAATCTAAAACATGGTGGCAAAATCTCAGGATAGGGGTTCATCATTTAAGACTGAGATCAGGAAAAATTACTTCAGTCAAAGGTTTGGGAATTTTTGGAATTTTCTACCCCCATAGGGTTGTAAATCCTCCATCACTGAATACATTTAAGGTTGCAATAGAAAGATTTTCGAGAAATTAAGGCATGTGGGGAGCAGATGGAAAAATGGAGCTGAAGCCTAACATCAACCATGATAGTACAGAATGGCAGAGCAGTTTCGATGAACTGTTGTATCTTGAACCCAGGTTTCCATTTGCAAGCAGAGATTTCCACCTGCACCTATTCTGAAGAAATGGTGGTTTATAGATGAAGCTGCCAAGCTGAAAGTAGATGCTGAGTACTAAAAAGTCACTTGATCAGTATAAATGAATGATGTAGGGCACTTGCTGTATCAGAAGTGAGGTCTTTTAATGAGGCCGATGGCTTGCTGATACCATTGCTCAATGTCAACTATAGACTCACAATATCCACACAGAATGGTGTCAAAGTCAAAGCCACAAAAGGTCAAATAAATGGTTCCAAAACAACTAGGTGGAGTACTGGAAATAGAATCCAGAAATGTACAAAATCAATCTACATGTAGAAATTGGCCAAATCTACTATCTTGGAGTAAATGATGTCTCAAAGTAGCTTTAGGGATTCTACCTGAATAATGTATAGCCTCTGGAGCAGAGACATATGCTGTGTTAAAGAGGTGATCCTAACAAAATCCTTGTAAATTCCTACCTGCTGGATGAACTTTGGCAGAGTAAGGAATTCCTAATATTTTTTTGAGAATAAAGTGGTTAATCAATAATGCTCCACAGGCAGGAGAGATTTCACCAGGAGATCAGGACCAGTTAGTTACCTCTTGTACCTCCCCAGTCTTAGCATTCAACTAACTTCACACAATTTATTTTTACTGACGCAAACCAAAGTACTGCATTTACTGGAAATTTGGTCCAAAGTCAAACATTGGAGAGGTCTCTGAGGTGGAAGCAGGACTGATTAAATGGCAAAAAGAATGATGGTAAAAGTCAAATGGTGGGTGGAAATGGGGAAAGTATTGAAACAAAAGTCAGATTTTAGAGGATGGTGAGTGATTAAAGAGTGATGGTGATGAACTTTTCATTTCTTCATGGACATCATTGACAAGGTCAGCATTTATTGTTCATCATCAATTGCTGTTGAGAAGGTAGTCATTGGCTTTCTTGAACCACTGCTGTGCGTAGGTGCGTCCATGGTGTGGTTATGGAGGGATTTCCAGAATTTTGACCCAGTGACATTGTAAGAATGGCATCCAGTTCAGAATGCTATCTGACATGGAGAAAAATTTATAGGTGTAGTGTTCCTAGAAGCTTGCTGTTACCCTTATTTTTCTAGATGGTGGAAGTTGCTGGTTTGAAAGATCCAATTGAAGAAGCTGTGAGTTGTTGTATTGCATGGCTGATTTGCAGCCGTGATGTGCTGGTCGTGGAAGAAATAAATTTGACATTGATTTCAACAATGTTGAGTCCTCAAGCTTGCATTGTAGGAGGAACAGTGTAGGATACAGAGAGCAGAAGAGGCAGGACCTTGTGCTGTGGCAGCTTTGGACCAGACTACCTTCCTCCTGACCCAACAAAGGAACTAATACATTGCGGTAAGTCCAGATATGTTTCTAATCTCACACATCCTTCCCACCAAACAAACACCTTTAAACCTTTTTGTTCAAAAATTGCTTCCTGTCATTATCTAGCAACTCTTTGTTCAGATAATCTGCTTTGGATATATATTATAGTGGGCTGTCCCATTCCTTTGACCTCTTTGTTGCGTTTCCCTGGCTATTACATTTGATTTAGTTTGAGATGGTTTACTTTACTTTTGCCTTGCAAAATGGAAACTTTTCATTACCAGTCAAAAGAAAAAGTAAAGATATTCCTTCTCTATCATTCAATCTTATCATCTTCCATTGGGCCTCCACACATTCTCTTCATTTCTCCCTTTTGTGTACACATGTTTCTTCTGGGAAGTGAGTAACTATAGAAACCACCATTTCAGAAAATGGTGGTGGTTATTTTATACTAGTTCAGCCAAGTGTGATTGCTGCCTGCCCTCCTGTATCACAGCTGGTGATGGTTTGTCTTTCTTTCCCACAGGTGACAGTGAGCCCGATCCTGTAACTAGGGACAGCAGCATGCATCAGCCACAGCAGACTGATGTGACCGACTTCAATGAAAATGGCTCACAACCCAGATCTCCTCCATCAAGGCTAGCTTTGCCATGCAGTGAAGCTCTGCCTCGAGAACCTGAGAGTGACCTGAAGAAGGATATAATCGCACTCCAGGATATTCAGAGTTCTATCCTGGCCTCCGATTATCCCAACCTGGAGGAGCCAGTTATCAGAGGCATTCAAAAGCTGGAGCATAACATGAACAATGTGATTCAGGAGGTCTCAAGTACCCTGACTGCTCTCAATTACACCATTGGGCAGATTCTACAATCTCCTGCAATTGCCAACAGAATGGATAAGAACCAAAACAGCAAAGTGCAAAATGAAATACCTCTAGAACAGTCATAGGGATATAGTAGGCCCTCAACTGGTCATAAACTCTTAGGGGAACCTAATTTGGCATTCTGAAATCATTTTTTCCCTCAGTTTTTGTCCTACCCAATAAGTTGTGCTTGCTCTTAGGGCATGGAAGTTTTACCTCTAAACATCTCTTTCTTTTTGTTATTGGAAGTCACGGTCTCCAAAAAGAAAATAAATCCAGGTTTAACTTCAGCTTTTTATCTGGGTCTCTGTATGTATCTATTGCCATTTCCTGAAAACATTCTATCTGATAGAGTGGCAAAGGAAATGGGCATATTTTTAGTGTTGATGCCTGAGGTACACAGTTAAGAATTGAAGGGCAGGGAACTTTACTCAATCTAATCAATGCTCATGTTGAACTGCCAGACTTTTGCTACATCTTGATGAGCACAGAATAACTACCTGATAGTTAGTAGTTGCTGTCAACTTGTCTTTTGCACCAGTATCTTCTCAGCAGGTCCAATGAGGTAACATAGAAACATAGAAATAAAGAAAATAGAAGCAGGAGAAAGTCATTGGGCCCTTTTTGAGCCTGCTCTGCCATTCATTATGATCATGGCTGATCATTAAATTCAATATTCTGATCCCACTTTCCCCCCCTCCCCCCATAAACCTTTGATCCCTTTAGCCCCCAAGAAATATATTGAATTTCTTCTTGAAATCAACATTTTGGTCTCAACTACTTCCTATGGCACTGAATTCCATGGATTCACCAGTTTCTGGATGAAGAAATTTTTTCTCACTTCAGTTCTATCATCAAATTATGACCCTGGTTCTGGAATTCTGCACCATTCAGAACATTCTTTCTGGATCTATCCTGTCTAATATGTTAGAATTTTATAATTTTCTATGAGATCCCCTCTCACTTCTGAACTCCAGTGAACACAATCCTAACCGATTTTAGCCGGTTGGTCAAAAAAAAAGTGAGAAATATAAAAAGTGGACTGGAGCAATGATTGAGTACTGGGTACAATGGAACAAGAATGGGCTTTCCTCATCCTTGACTTCATGTTCTGAAGCATAATTTGTGTGTGATCCAACAAATCTAACTTAATTAACACATGTGAATGGCATAAATTAGGCCTAAATCACTGGGAAGCACGTGTGCATTGCATGAGCCATGTTTAAAAGCAAAACAGCCATAATCTAAGCCATATTGGTGCGACAGTTTAGCACAGAAATGTTCAGCTATGGAATGGGGCAAGAATGCATTTGACATTCCAGAGTGGTAGCCTGTTGATTGTGTGAATGTCTACAGATGAAGGTACCTCTTCCACTTTGAGGTGGTGTACGTTCTGCATCTAAGATAATTAAGGTCACAGCAGAGCAGATTTGTTTTGTTTCTAGTTACTCAGGATCCACAAAAGATTCTTCACCATGAGGCTTTTCTGACAAAGAAATTAAACTCTGGCTTGTTGGAATGTCCAACTCCTCTAGGAGGTGACCATGAGGGAAACCAGGAGTGAACTGTGTGGCCACTATGCCTTTGACTAGATGTATTCTCCTTCCAACTGTCTCGCTCCTGGACTTTCCTCTCCTTAGGATGTCCATTGCTAGTATTTGGGTGTTCCTTCAAATGCCAGGGAGGCAGTCATTATATTTCACCAGTCTTGTGGAGTAAAGTTAGTTTTATGGTAACAAGGATGGAAGTTATGTGTTATGCTTAATGCAAAATACTGGTGGGGAAGACCAGAGGCAGATGTGGAATTTTTTTGCACAGCAAGTTGTTATCGTCAGAAATGCGTTGTCTGATTCAGAAAGTTTTGTGAGTTCAAGCCCCAGTTCTGAACGTGGTGAACATCTCATCCAGGTCGACACTCCCAGTACAACTTTAGGGAAGTGCTGTACTGTCAGAGGCATTATCTTCTGCTCTCTTAGAGCAGAGGTCTTCCCTCTACCCTTCCTAACAATGCTGTGAGTGCACCTACACCACATGAACTGCAGAGATTCAAGAAGGCAGTTTACCACCGCCTTATCAAGAGCAGTTAAGATGGTCAACAAGTGCTGGCCTAGCTAGCAACATCTCCGTTCATCACAGTACATTTTTAAAGAAGATGCAGGTACTATGACACTGGAAGGAAGGCAGAAGAGCTCTGCCCGATATCCTGACTAATAGTCATTCTTAAGCAACAGCACCAGTAGCACATTTCCTGCAATTATGCAGTGTTTATAATGGAGAAATCAAGTATTTCCCATTTGTCAGTGTGGAATATCTGTGCTGGGACAGGATAGCACAGGTTCAAGGGGTCAGTTTCAGTGTCAGTGTCAATGCAGTGTAAATTCAGTGCTCTGTAAGTCACTATCACAACATCTCATTCAGTGACTAAAATCTTTTGAGGAAGTTTTTAAGCTAGACAACACAATGACAAGAAGATAGGAGCAATGTAAACATTTTTGTGACCACTTCTTCCCTTCAGTATTTTTGCCAAAATGAAAAAATGTACCGTATTCAAATACACCTGGTGCTCAGCCCCATTCTTGGATCTTCTCGTCCCTCCATCCTGCTGTAATTGAGAAAAACGAAAAGAATTAAGTGTAGAAATGTGTAATATGTATCAGATTTTAGGTACGCTTGCCACATAATCTTCCAGTGTCTTGAAGTGCTCTTAAATCTGACATTCTCTTCTCTTGTATTTCTCTATGAAGATAACAACAGCAACAAATTTTCTCTTTATTTTGATTCTGATTTGAACCACAACTGGAAGTGTTAGGCTAAGAAATAAAAGTAGAATCTTTCTTGGGCCATTCCCCAAAGGAAGGTGACTTAGCTTGGATGCAAAATTTCTAATAAGATTATAAGCTCTTTAAGTAATGATGTCTGACCTCAAGTTATTCAACTACGAATTGCTTTTTAAGGTCTTGAGATGGAGAACACTTAACATTAACGATCTCAGGATGCTACCTCTCCTTGCTTTTCTTTATTCCTTCTTCTTCCTTATTGCTTACATTCTCACACTCCCTTGTTCTCCTCAACTTCTCCAATTCCACTCAATCATCTTCTTCGGTCTCTCTATAAATTCTCCCTTTCCAATGACTCTATCCAACTCACTGGCATCTGTGAGTCAGATCATGCATAACCTAGGTGTCATATCTGATCCCATGATAAACGTTCCACCACATATACACGCCATCATTAACTCTGCCTATTTCCATCTCTGTGTAATTGTCTAACTCTGTATGTCAGCCCATTTGTTGCTGAAACCCAATCCATGCCTTTGTTACCTTCAGACTTGATTATTCAAACATGATTTATGGAGAAAAAGCACGTGGGACACGCCTTTATTAGTTAAGGCATAGATTACAAAAGCAGGGAAGTCATGTTGGAGTTGTATAGAACTTTGGTGAGTACATATTCAGTTCTGGATGCCATATTGTAGAAAGGATGTGATTGTACTGGAGACAATGCAGAAGAGGTTCACCAGGATGTTGGCTGGGATGGAACATTTTAAATTGAGGAGAGGTTGGGTAGCTTGGATTGTTTTCGCTAGAACAGAAAAGACTAAAAGATGGTCTGATTGAGATGTACAAGATTATGAGAGACATGGACAGAATGGATAAGGAGCAGCTGTTCCCTTAGTTGAAGGGTCAGTCACAAGGTTCAATGTGAGGGACAGTAGGTTTGGGGGGTGCTGGGGTGTGAAGAAAGACTTCTTATCCAGAGGGTGGTGACAATCTGGAATGCACTGTCTGGGAGGGGAGTAAAGGCAGGTTGCCTTATATCTTTAAAAATACCTGGGTGAGCATTTGACATTCAAGGCTATGGCCAAGTGCTGGCAGATAGGATTAGAGTGGGAGTTCAAGTATTTCCCATATGTCAGTGTGGAATTGATGGGCTAAAGGGCCTCTTCTGCACTGTATGATTCATCTGGCAGCCTTCAAAGTTCTAAATTTTGTAAACTGGAGATAATCTAAAGTTCTGTTGTACGTTCTAAGACGCATCAAGCTCTAATCGCCCATTAACTTGTCCTCAGCTTATAATTCTGTAACATCCTCCGGCCTCACAACCTTCTGAGATTTCTATACTCTCTAATTAGTGGTCCTTGAGTGTTCCTGATATTAGTTGTACCTCCATTGGCAGTTGTATCTTCAGCTGTCTGAGTCATAAACTAAACCATTCCTGAACCTTTCCATACCTCCCTAATTCTCTTCTCCTTCAAGGAGACTCCTCAAAACCTACCTCTTTGCTCAAATCTTTGGCCATCTGCCTAGTATATCTCTCTACAAAGCTCTGTGTCAAATTTGACTCCCATGGAACCTTTGGGGACTTTATGTTACACTAAATGTGCTATATCAATCAAAGGTATTGATGTTCCACCACCCTACCTCTCCTTTACTTTTTCATTCATCAAACACTATTACTGAAGAGGAAAACACAAGAAGAAAGAATTACAATATTCTCCTTTCCAACCTCAGACCCTCATCCTCTACAAACTACAGTGTACCCAGAACACACTTGGTAATTGACACTGGCTTCTGTACATTTTGGATCATTTATGAGCATACCACATTCACCTTTATGACCCCACCTCAGCTAATCTCTGTCATATCTTCTAGCTGTGAATTCCTATCTTCACTCTTTGCTCCATTTACTCTAAGCTGCAGTTGCTTTTCAAAACTCATTATATCGACCACTAGACTCTGTCTTTGGGAACTTTTTATCCCATCCGTACAATCTCTTCTTCCACTCCCTCCACCACTATACCTTCATCCCTGGTTCCAAAACCCTTTTCTTTGACCTAGCCTCCCTTTAAAATTCTTTTCCCTTCTTCTCATGGTCTGAGAAGTGTTGTATTATGCTATTGTAACTTGAAGATGGCACCAGAAATGTAAATATATTATGTAGAATTTTACAACACAGAAAAGGACATTCAGCCATCTGGTGCATGTTGATGTGTATAGCCCACATCCTGGTTCAACTAATCTTATTAGCATGTCTTGCTACTAACTTTTCACATGCTTATCTAACTTCCTTTTAAATGCAATGCATTATTTATATAACTATACAATATATATTTATACAGAGGTGTTGACATTCTCTCTCATGCTGTTTCTCCTCTCTTTGTTTACAGATGATGCAGCTATAAAATGTTTTCAGGTGGACTTTGATTTGGTTTTAGAAAATATAAAAGATCTGAATATTCTGGCTGGTGAGGGGGAAGCTAGGATCGAGCACATCACAGGAGGTGCTCGGCTAAAGAGGCCGGACCCTGTACCACTCACACTCTTCAAGAATGGGATTGTGATGTTTAATGGTCCATTCAGATCCTTCGATGATCCTTCAACACAGGTAAAGTATTCTGTAAACAATGTGCACCATAAAATTTAATATAACATGAAGTTTAATATAGCACAACTTTTAAGTTTATATATTAGTGTCACAAGTAGGCTTACATTAACACTGTAATAACACACAGATTATGTTGTGACTGGTCCATAATGATTTCTTATGAAGATGGTAGGACAAGTTGAAGTGGCTGTTTTTAAAAAAAAACACAAAGGCATCTCGTCTTTATATGAAAGCAGGAAGTACAAAAACAAGAGAAACACGGCAGACCTGTATAAAATATTGGTTAGGTTCCAACCAGAGCATGGGTCCAATTCTGGGAACCACACTTTAGAAAGGCTCCAGAGAAGATGTTGTAGCTTCTCTGCTCCAGGAAAGTACTGGCTGACGAAGGGTACCCTGTCCGCCATGTCCCATTTGTCTTCTGAGGAGGTTGATGTGGTTTTTTACTGTAGCACGTTGGAACTGTTGATGAAGCAAGTGCCATATCCTGTTCTTATGAAGGCAAATTTTAGTGCCTGGAGGTATCTGTTGCGACCCTCCTTATTTGAGCAGATCCTGTGTATACAGAGGGCTTGTCCATATTTAGGGTGGAAGCTGGAGAAGTGGAGCATCATGAAGTTATGGTTTCTGTGCTTTAGCAGAGAAACCATACCATGGAGTGCTGAGAACATAAGTTGAGAAACTGAAGGACAGTTGTTCTCGAAACTGAGAATGAAGAGAGGTTTGCAGGAAAAGGAACAAAGAGGAACAGCTATTGGAACATGGTATTATTTGTTGAAGTTAAAGTCAGACCTGGGAAGGCAGAACTGATGAGGTTGGCAAGAGAAAAGCCATGTTTCCGAAGCAATTGTAAGGTTTGTTGCCTTCGTTTTGTTGAAACAATAATATTCTGTTGGGAACTGAATACCTGAGAGTTTGTGTGGAAGTATGATTTAATTTGATTTATTATTGTCACATGTATTAGTATACAGTGACAAGTAGTGTTTCTTGCGCACTATACAGACAAAGAAATCATGGAACCCCACAGTGCAGAAGTAGGCCATTCGGCCCATCGAGTTTGTACCCACCCACGCCCTACCCCCATGTCCTTCCATACTTAGCTACTAATCCTTCTAATCTACGCATCTCACAACTCTAAGGAGCAATTTTTACTGTGGCCAATCAACCTAACCTGCACATCTTTGGACTGTGGGAAGAAACCAGAGCACCCGAAGGAAACTCACACAGACACGAGGAGAATGTGCAAACTCCACATAGACAGTGACTCGAGCCGAGGATCGAACGAAGGTCCCTGGAACTGTGAAAAGCAGTGCTACTGTGCTCCCCATACATAGAGAAAGAAAGAAAGAGTGCAGTATATAGTGCTTTGGTCACACCTAGGGTGTAGAGAAAGATCTACTTAATGCAACATAAGTCCATTCAAAAGTCTGGCAGCAGGGAAGAAGCTGTTCTTGAGTCAGTTGATCCATATTCTCAGACTTTTGTATCTTTTTCCTGACGGAAGAAGGTGTAAGAGAGTATGTCTGGAGGTCATGGGGTCCTTAATTATGCTGTCTGCTTTGCCAAGGATTGGGAAGTGTAGCAGTGAAATTAGGTGGGAGGTTGGTTTGAGAGATGAACTGGGCTTTATTCTTTGTTGTTTCTTGTGGTTTTGGGCAGAACGGGAGCCATACCAAGCTGTGATATAACCAGAAAGAATGCTTCTGTGATGCACCTGTAAAAGTTGATGAGAGTTGTAGCAGATATGCCAAATTTCTTAGCTTGAGAAAGAGGAGGCATTGCCTCCTCTTTATATGAGCTTTCATAATTCTAGTGTCAGCATTGAAGAGACCAGGACAGGCTGTTGGGGATATGGGCACCTAAAAATTTGAGGCTGTCAATCATTGCTACAGGGACATGTCTTCCACTATGCTTCCTGAAGTCAATGACTATCTCCTTTGTTTTGTTGACACCGAGGGAGAGATTATTGTTGTTGCATCAGTTCACCAGATTCTCTATCTTTTACCTGTACTCTGTCTCGTCATTGTTTGAGATCCGACCCACTAAGATGGGATCATCAGCAAACTTGAAAATCGAGTTGGAAGAGAATTTGGCCACACATTCATAGCTTTGTGGGACAGTAGTGTTGAAGATGATCGTGGAGGAGGTGTTGCCTATCCTTATTAATTGTGAAATGTGGGTTAGGTAGTTCAGGAATCAGTCACAGAGGGAGGAGTTGAGCCCCTGGCCACAATGAAACCCATGTCTAAACATAGGAATAAAGGTATTGAAGGCTGAGCTGTCACTGATAAATAGGAGCCTGACATAGATGTCTTTGTTATCTAGGTGTTCCAGGATTGAGTGCAGGGCCAAAGAGGTGATGTCTGCTGGGGATCTATTGCGGCGGTAGGTGAACTGTAGTGGATCCAGACAATCTGAGAGGCCAGAATTGATTCATATTATGACTAAAGTTTCAAAGCATTCCATAATGATATGAGAGCACACTGTATGATGGTAATTAAGGCATGCTGCCTGGCTTTTCTTTGGTACCAGGATGATAATTGTCTTCTTGAAGCAGATAGGGACCTCAGATTGTTGTAAAAAGAGGTTGAAGATGTCTGCAAATATCCCTGTCAGTTAGTCCACTCAGAATCTGAGTGCTTGTCCTGGTACCCCACAGTTGTCTTCCGTGGGCAGACCTTCAAGAAGGTGCTCTGAGATTTGCACCGGTAACCACAGATACAGATTTGTCAAGGCTTGACCTCTTGCTCAAAACGGGCATTGAATGCATTGAGTTCATCAGGTAGCGATGCATTGATGCAGGCAATTTTACATGCCTTCACCTTGTAGCCTGTTGTGTCTTGCAGACCTTGTCATTTTCGGCGGGGGTTTGTGTGTTAGCCTGGAATTCTAGCTTGGCCTCATACTGTCTTTTGGCATCTTTGCTGCATCTCCTTAGATTATATCTGCCTTTCTTGTGTAGATCAGGTTCACCTGACTTGAGCACCTCAGACCTGGACTTCAGCAAGCAACTGATATCCCTGTTCTTCCATGGTTTCCAGTTGGGGAACACGCAGATTTGTTTCTTTGGCACACGCTTACTAATGAAGTCAGTTACCATAGTGGCATATTCATTCAGACTGGTTGCAGAGTTTTTAAATACTAACCAGTCCACTGACTCTCAGCAGTCCCATAGGAGATCATTTAATTTCCCCAGACCAATATTGCATGGTTTTCTTTCTTTCAGTTTTTGCTTGCAAATCGAGAGCAGGTGCACAGCCTGATTTGCCAAAGTGTGAGTGGGCAATCTAGCAGTAGGCATGTTTGATATTTGTGTAGCAGTGGTCTAAAATATTTGGTCTCTGGTGGAACAGGAGACATGTTGGGAATATCTTGATAAGACGCTCTTGAGCTTGGCCTGATTAAAGTCCCTGGCCATGATGAACAAAGACTCGGGATGTTTGTAGTGATGTATATTTCATCTTCACGTCCATATTGGGGGGATGCCAAAAGACAGTATGAGGCCAAGCTAGAATTCCAGGCTAACAGTAAACTGCTGTCAGGATAACTCCCGCAGAAGGTACTAAGGGCATTTAAAATATTTTAAGTTTGGGGAGCAAGAGCTTGCTAGCGTTGCTACTTCCAGCACCATGAGGTGTTGATTAGGAGGCAAATCGCTAGGATTCAATTCTCTAGCCTTGCCTGAAGCCCCTGTATGGTCCACTCATTGGATTGAGAAGCCCTCTGGTTGTAGGGCACAGTCCGGTGAAGCAGAAGTGAGCTGTGTCTCCATGAAACAAAGCAGTCTCTCAGTTCTCTTTGAAAACAAAGCCTGGCTTTAAGTTTGCCTAACTTGTTTTCCAGAGATGCAAGTTTGAATGCACATGGCAATTCAAGACAAAAGAATACTGAAAGAAGAGTTATAAAACCTGGAAGTGGATCCTTGGTGGGAGCAGCTAAAGAAAAGCATTGTTTAAAAGAAGATTCTATGGCATGTCTTTTAGAGAATGGAACTCAAACATTCATGTGGAAGCCAGAGTCCAGTCAACCAAAAGAAGAGAGAGAAAGGGGCTTTTAGATAAAAGTTTGAGGCTTAGAAACAGCAGAACACAGCACTCTGCATCATCTTGATCAGTAAAGATGGCATTGATTCTGGAAAAGCTTGTGATATGTGTGACGTACAAGATGTGGGAGGTTTTGGATCCTCAAAGCGTCCAGAACAGTCACATCTGCACAAAGTGTTAAAAGATCGCAGTCTTTGAACATCTGGCTGATTTGGAGCAGCAACTCTCTTCACTGCGCACGTAGAAGAGGAAGAGAGATTTCTGAAACAATTGTACCAGAGGGTAGTCCCTCAGCATCATGATAAGAGACAGCAGGTCCAGGAAAATGCAGGACTCCTTGAAGCTGTATGACAGATATGAAATTTTAGATGCCTATGAAGTGAACAACGCAACTAAGTAAGGGATTGATGACTCGAGGGAAAACCACTGTACCATGAGGCCCGAGGTGACTCTGGGAAAGAGAAGGGGGCTGGCAGGCAGATTAGAAAGGCGGTAGTAGGGGGTGACTCAGTAGTTTGAGGGATAGACAGTCTAGTTTAAGATTGTGAGACCCATATTCTCCATTAGGAGATAGATCAGCCAGACTGACTTCTGGAAAGGGAGGGTGAACAACCAGAGGTTGTGGTTCATGTGGAAACCAACAAGAAAGGGAGGGGTTGGTTTGAGGTCTTGCCAGACCAGTTTGAAGAATTAAGGATTAGGTTGAAACATAAGACTTTCTCAGAATCTCAGTAACCTGTGCCACGAGCTTCACTACTTAGGCAAAGAAAGTTCAGAAAGCAAAGTGTGTGGCTTGAGGGGTGGTGTAGAGGGAATGGTTTAGACTTTTGGAAAGGACAAAACTGTTCAGAAGAGATGGGCTTCGGAATGGAACCAATTTCCTGGCTGAGTGAGTAAATAGTAAATGTGAAGGTGAATTTAACCTTGTAAAGCAGGGAGTCGGGTTGAGTAATGGGCCTTGCTTTTGAAATACTAGGGAGGGCAAAAGAGAGAAAATGGGGAACAGGAAAAGCAAGTGAGGGAAGGCTTGAGAGTTGACAGTGAACAGAGAAATGATTTATTTCCCAAATGACAAGAAAGACATAAAGGCAGAGTTAAATTGTATGCAAATGCGTGGAGTATTGTGAACAAAATTGGGGAACTGGAAGGAGAAATTGCTCTAGAGGATATGGCATAGTAGCATTGACAGAAACATGGCTCAAGCTAGAACAGGACTGGACACTTGACATCCCAGATTATAGGTTTTTAATAGAAACAGAGTGGGTAAAAAAAGTAGGCAAAGCAGTCTTGGTCAAAGATAGTATCATAACCTTTGAATGACATGCAGTTCCTCAATTATAATCAATATGGTTGAAGGTGAGAGACTGGAAAGGAGTGGTGACTTCATTTAGTATTTATTATAAACCCTTAAATAGTAGGCAGTATTTTGGTTAGTACTGCTACCTTATAATGCCAAGGATATGTGTTTGATTCCCAGCTTGGGTCACTGTCTATGCAGAGTTTAAACTTTCTCCTCATGTCTGCATGGGTTTCCTCTGGGACAGTCGTTTTCTCCCACTGTCCAAAAGATCAGTCTCCATGCTTTGGTACCTGTTCGGGTGCACCAAGAGAGAATTTAGCGTAGCAAATGCACCTAACCATCTCATCTTTCAGACTGTGGGAGGAAACTGGAGCACATGGAGAAAACCCACGCAGACATGGGGAAAATGTACAGACTCCGCACAGACAGTGGCCCAAGCTGGGAATCGAACCTGTGTCCCTAGTGCTGTGAGGCAGCAGTGCTGACCACTGTGCCACCGTGGGAACCAATGTAGATACAATGGGTCAAAGAGCTTCCTCTGTTCCATTAAATTCTATCATTCTAGAGCCTTTGGTTCACAGTATCATAATTACCTTGGGGGATTAAGAAGAAATTCACAGAAATTCAAGTGAATGACATCTGCCACTGGGTTTCAGAGTGGGGTGTTGTCTGACTACAGTTAACCTCTCTTGGTTTACCAAGAACATTACATTAGGTATATTGTGTGAACTGTTATTCTTGAAATATGCATGCATTTGTGAACTTAAGGGGGGAATGAAGAGTATTGTGTTATAGTCAAAATGTATATGTATTTTCTTGTTAAAGGTTAATTGGCAGTCCTATGTCTCTGTTCCTCTAAATTTTCTAAAGAAAATATAAGTTAGGGTCTTTTGAGCCAGCATCCCACTCTGGGAACTTTCCAACCTGTAGTAGCATCAACTGGGATCATAACACTTGGCTGTTGAGTTTTCTCCTTAATAGTCAGTAGACTTCAAAAATACTTAATTACCTGTAAAATTCTGAGGTAATGAATGGTTCTCTATAAGTGCAAGTCCTTTTTCTTCTTAGAAAATTGTCTCCAGCCAGTTATGATGACCTGGAATGCATTGCTTGAAAGGGAGCAGTCTTTGATAGTTACATAAAATGTATTATTATTGACTATTAATGCAGAAGCATTACTGATAATATTAATTGCCCCTTAGATTGAGGGGGTTATCCAGTTTTACATTAAACATTATTTTTGATCCCAACCCAATGGTGACTTATCACAAATTGTTTCTTTTTTTTTGTAATTGTTTGATCTCAGCACTGTCTGCAGGATATAATGGATGGATATTTCCCTTCAGAGCTGCAGAACCGGTATCCAGAAGGAGTTCCAATTAAGGTAAAATAACAAACTATTAGTAGTGGGGAAATACAACTGTGCTTGATCAAATAGCATCAAGAGCACAATGTTCCATAAATTTAATTAACTCCTTTCACAGGACTACAGGATTGTTGAATTGTGGATTTGCGTTTATGTAACACCTCTCACCTGTTCAAGACGTTCAAATTATTTGATAGCCAGTAAAATATTTTTAAAACGTGGTCACTGTTTTAATGGAGTGCTCTTGGTGGCCAATTTGTGCCCAGCAAGGTCCCGTAAACAATAATGAGATGAATGAATAGAAAATCTGTTTTGTTGTTATGGGCTGAGAGGTAAATAATGGTCAAAATACCCAGAAAAGCTCTCCTCACTTGTTTCAGAATAGTAACCATGGAGTAACTCATCAGAAAGACAAGACAGTGCAGCTTTTCTTCTACAATGGGAGTATCAACCTGGAATTAATGCTCAAGTGTCTGACATGGTGCTCAAACCCTTAGCATTTGACTCAGAAATGTGAGTGCTACCCACTGAACTATTTAACACCTAACTAGAGGCAGACAATCTAGATTTCCTATATGTTTTGCCAGAGTGATTGAAGGGGGTGTGGACTGCATGTGGACAGGTGAATAGAATTGATTGTCATCTTTGTGTATTTGGATGTGGAAAATGAGAGTAATCTCCACAGGATCAAATTGGCTTAAAGATGAGGTTGCTGGCAGGGTGTTAGTTCACTCAGTGGCTGGATGGCTGATTTCATGATTTAGAGCAAAGCCAACAGCGCAGCTGCAATTCCTGTACCAGCTGAGGTTATTCATGAAGGCCAGACTTTCTGAACCTTGCTTCTTGTCTGAGATGTGGTGATCCTTGATTTAAATCATCACCAGTCAGCTCTGCCCTTTTACAAGAACATCTGGCACTTTTTTTCACAGGATATGGGTGTCACTGGCTGGCTAGCATTTATTGCCCATTCCTAGTTGCCCTTCAGAAAGTGAGCCGCTTTCTTGAAATGCTGCAGTTCATGTGCTGTTAGTTGACCCACAGTGCCATTAGGGATGAGATTCCAGGATTTTGACCCAGTGATTGCAAAGGAACGGTGACTGCAAAGGACAGTTTCCAAGTCAGGGTGGTGAGTGGCTTGGAGAGGAACTTGCAGGTGGTGGAGGTGGTGTTCCTATGTATATGCTGCCCTTGTCCTTGTAGATGGAAGTGGCCGTAGGTTTGGAAGGTGCTGTCTAAGGATTTTTGGTGAGTTTCTGCAGTGCATCATGTAGATAGTACACACTAATGCTACTGAGCGGCAGTGAAGGAATGGATGTTTGTAGATGTAGTGCAACACATATGGTGACTTTATTTTTATTAGCACTCTGGACGTCTCTCTGAAACAGACTTGAAAATGTTATGTATACTAATTAGTTTTGATTTCTTACTGGGAGTTGGAAGGGTGGATACAACACTGAAAGCTGGGAATGTTTCTACTTGGCTCCAGATGATCCTGCAATCCTTCTTCACAAAGAGCTCAGCAGTTCTCTGAGCTTGAATAAATGGGGTTTGTAAACTTGGACTTTTTAGTAGTTTGTAGACTGTGACATTAGTGTACCTTTTAAAAAGGTTTTTTTAAATATGATTTCTGCAGCTTACAGCTTCAGTGATGTCATTGTCGCTGGTTCTCTGGAAATGTCCTTCCATTGTTACTTAAATGGTTTAAATAGGTTTGTTTGTGTTTACTCTGGGATTAGTTTCTTGACACTGTATTGTTGGGGGATGGTCATGTGTTTTCGGACAGTTTTTTTCTCATTTTCAGTTTCAGTTTGGAGTTGCAGGTTTGTGCAGTTGCATTTTGGAAGGGACATCAAGCTAAAAAAAAGTGTTTTCCCTCTCTCCCTATTGTTTTGAAAGTTCTGTTGGTTTCCTGAAGGATGAAAATCTGTTCTTAGGGACCAGACCAGGGTGTTTCTGGTGCTTTGGGAAGCTGTCTTGTGTTCAAACTGTTTGGAGTGAATCCAAAGAACTGGAGATTTCAACCAAAGGATTCAAATTTCCATTATCGTGAGCAGTAACCTCTGCTGTGTTAAACCTGTGAAAAGGGTTTTTTTAGTCAATGGATTTTGTTTTAATTGGAATACATTAGAGATATTAATTAAGGGTTATACACTAAAGTAGTTTCATTTCTTGTTTGTATTTGATAAAAGTTCTTGCTAATTTTCTTATTATACATGTGAACTATATTCTAAAATAAACTTTGTTTGATAAAAGCTCCCTAGTGGGTCTTTAGAATCACACCTGTAGTGAAACATCTCATGTTTATCCTAGCCAAATTAGAAATGCAAACTTTATGGTTCAGGCAGCCTTCATAAAACACTTTGTAGTTTCTAACCTGAACCATAACAAGACTCAAATCCAGAGTGAGGTTTCCATGCTGGCCATTTAAATAAATGATTGTAATGATAGATTGATAACATGGAGCTTTGAGTGAATTAGTTTCAGAAATATGGAGAAAGTTTTTAAAGATATTTCTCTTTTAATAGTTTCATACAGGCTTTCCAGTTCAGAACAAAGAACAACAAGTACGGGAAACAGGCCCTTTGGCCTAATGAACCCGCACCGCCATCTCAATGTTCCCACTTCCATCCATGATCTCTGTCTAAGTTTATAGAAATCTGCATTGGAACCAAATTAGCGAGACAATTTAGGGAGAATTTGTTTTGCCAGTCAGCCTAAGAGTACATCTTTGGGGTGTGGAAGGAAACCGGAGCACCTGCAGATAACCCACGCAAACACGAGGAGAATGCGCAAACTCCACAGATACAGGCCCAAATCCATGTATCTGTACAGCAACGGCAATAGTCACTGAGCTGTCGTGTTGCCCATCAACTGGTCCAGTTCAAGCATACACTAATGACATGAAGCACTGGGCTACTCTCAAAATCCAAGAGCAGCCCTCTCACGACCCATCGCGTGTATGCCCCTTGTTGGACAACAAGGCGGACCGAAGTATCTGCAGGATAAAAGAGAAATACATCAATATCATACACAACTTATGTAATTCCCAGGGACGTCCCAAGGCTCATGATCCCTATTTTAAATCAGTCTTCTATATCCCTCCATCCGTATTCTGCTCACGTGCCCATCTAAGTATCTCTTAAATAACTCTCGGGTTTCTGCTCCACCACCTTACTTGCCAGTGCGTTCCATACCCCCACAATCCTCTGTGTGAAAAAACTCCCTCCCAGCATCCAAATTATACTCTACCCCCCTCACCCTAAACCCATGACCCCTCGTGATATTTGATTCCAACCTAGGAAAAAGCTTACCACTGTTTACTCTATCTATACCCTTCATAATCTTGTACACCTCTATTAGATCTCCTCTCAGTGTACGTCTTTCTAAAGAAAACAGCCCCAATTTGCCTAATCTTTCCTCATAACCCAGACCTTCCATACTAGATGGTATGTCATTGTATGTGCTCCTTTGCAATTCATGTGGCAAGTAGACAACCATAAGATGGAATCAGTAATACCTCCAAAATGGAAACAGAAAAAAAACTGGCTAAACCATCAGCCAGGAATTTCAGTGCAGTGCACCGTCCAGTGTCCTCCATTCCACTTCCCGCTGGATCATACTGGGATACAGATGTGAGATGAGACTAGGATCAGCCTCATCTGAGATGTTTTCCAGTTTTCAATGACTGACATACCACTGTCTTTGGCTCAAACATGAAGAATGGTCATGATGGATGAGTTATTAGAATAGAGAAAAATACCCATGGAACTTATGCTCAGCACAACCAACTGGCTTGAGCCCTGGGATCAGAATCAGCCCTGTGAACACTTGAACCTTGTTGAATGAGTAGAATCACATTATGTAATTGATTAGTTTAGTTGGTCTCATGAGCTTCAAGCATAAGTTGAGTGTGTCTGGGTTTATTAGTTTTATGGTCAATTCTCACAACTGCAAGGAGCCAAGGATCAGTCATCAATCCAGGACGTGTTGGAGATTGTGGTTATAAGAGATTTAGGCAGGATGGGGCACTGTGCTCCTCTATTTGGGGAGAATAATTTATTTAACACAATGCAATCGTTTCCAAAAGTCCATGGTGAAACCACATCTAACATACAGTGGTCTTTGTGATTTGTGGCCTGACTAGGTTACTGACAGGAGAGATGTGATCTTCCGGGACAGGCGTTTTAATGCTGAATTCCCCGGCGTGGGAAAAACGATAGATGGGAGTCATACACCCCCAGTCTTGGCACAGCAAGATTCCAAGCATTTAAAGGAAACGAGTGAAATTCCAGGTGGGTATGAGTGGACAGTTGCACCTGTCTGAACAGTAACAGGATATTCAGTTGGGCTGTTTATACAAAGCACCAAATTTTGACAAGCTGGCTGACACCTCATCTGCTGTCAGTGATTCTGCTGATTGTGCCTGTATGACATCCTAAATACTGAATAATATTTAGCAGTAGTAAAATGGTCAGCATTCCTACCCCTTTTTCAGACATTAGCCTGAGTCATCCATCTTCTCACCATGTCCCTCTAACCCCTCTAGAAACAGATCAAATTGGTGATGAAATTCAACTTATGTGAAATGCAAATGAGACAAAAGCAGATTGACCACCTGTGATATATTTGCCAACTAAATACCTGCCTGTCGCAATCGCTGCTTTTGATTCAACTCCCTCATCACACAATTTTTCTGTTGAAAAGGAGAGTTCTGAATTGCACCATGCTGATAAAATCTAGACCTTGCCCATTATACCTCTCATTTAAAGGAGGTATAGAATATTGGTCTCCTGAAATCGGCTGTGATTGTACCTATTTATATCATCCTCTGTTCCAAATCCTCCCAAAATCATCCCCAATAAGAAAGCAACTTGTATTTAAATGGAATAGTAAAGAGTCCATTCTGAGAGTGAACAGGTTTATGATTCTTTTATCTGAGATTTATGAAAAATTACATGCAGCATGCAAGTTTGATAGTTTCAAAATCACCACCACACAATTTAATGTTTGTTACAGAAACACTATAGTATAAGCAGTACATCAATAATGTTTCAAAAGATAATCAAACATACAATTTCCATTGGATGAACAGTCTAGTGTTGATTGTTTATTCTCGCCAAGCTAAGTTACTGCCTTCTGTTTGTGGTACCAGCTAACTCAAGAACAGTTCTTCTCTGCTGCCATCAGACTTTTGAATGGACCTACTTCAGATTAAGTTGACCTTTCTGTACACCTGAGCTATGAATGTTACACTGCATTCTCCACTTCCTCCTTTCCTTCTCTATTTACAGAATGCTTTGTTTTGTATAGCACACAAGAAACAATACTTCTCATTGTGTACTAATACATGTGACAATAATAATAAGTCAAATTAAAGTCTATCAGAGAGTTATACATAAGGAGTTGTCCACCTCAATCAAACAGCTTCATCGTTGAATAGGTAAATCACGCTATACTGACTGCAGTGCTGAAATTTTACAATACTTATCTTCAATAGTTAACTTCCCATCAGCTTGGGCTGGTCGGGCAGCAATTCCTTATTCTCTGATGTTTAGCTTGACTCAACCGCATTGATTTTCTTCAAATTGAGTTCATGGCTGGAATTCTCCAGCCCTCCATACCAGCGGGATTCTCTGATTCCACTTCAGTGAACGGAGATTTGGCAGAGCACCAAATTCTCCATTCTCACTTGCAGCGGCAGCAATGCGTGAATAGCCAGAAAATTGTCCATATCTTTTAATTTTTTTTCCATCCTTAAAGTTACAAAGCCAATGCTCAGAATGGACCAGGCAAATGCAAATCCATTCATTGTTTGTTCCAAAAACCAAACTCAATGTCCAATTGAGTCCAATTTCTGGTCTCCATAAGAGACATAGAACATAGAACATAGAACAATACAGCACAGAACAGGCCCTTCGGCCTTCGATGTTGTGCCGACCAAAAATAAAAAGCAATGCCCCTCCTAACTAAACCATTCCCTTCTCATCCATATACTTATCAACTAACCTCTTAAACGCCACCAAACTTGGCGCATCTACAACAGCTGCAGGCAGGGCATTCCACTCCCTAATCACTCTTTGAGTAAAGAACCTACCTCTGATATCCGTCCTATAACTCATACCCCTTAATTTAAAGTTGTGTCCCCTCGTGCTAGCTTTTTCCATCCTAGGAAAAAGGCTATCACTGTCCACCCTATCCAAACCTCTAATTATCTTATATGTTTCAATAAGATCCCCCCTTAGCCGCCTCCTTTCTAACGAAAACAACCTCAAATCCTTCAACCTCTCTTCATAGGACCTGCCCTCCATACCAGGCAACATCCTAGTAAACCTCCTCTGTACCCTCTCCAATGCCTCCACATCTTTCTTATAATGTGGCGACCAGAACTGCACACAATACTCCAAGTGCGGCCGCACTAGAGTTTTGTACAGCTGCAACATGATGCTGCGGCTCCTAAATTCAATCCCCCTACCAATAAAAGCTAAGAATCCATAAGCCTTCTTAACAACTTTATCCACTTGACTGCCTACTTTCAGGGATCTATTGACACATACACCAAGATCCTTCTGTTCCTCAACACTATTAAGAGCCCTACCATTAGCCCTATACTCTACACATTTATTGTTCCTGCCAAAGTGCATTACCTCACACTTTTCCACATTAAACTCCATTTGCCACCTCTCGGCCCAGCTCTGCAACTTGTCCAAGTCCCTCTGTAAACTAAAACACTATCTTCACTTCACTATCTACCACACCACCAACTTTAGTATCATCTGCAAATTTACTGATCCATCCCTCAATACCCTCATCCAGATCATTTATAAAAATTACAAACAGCAGGGCCCCAAAACAGACCCCTGAGGCACACCACTCGTCACCGAACTCCACGATGAATATCTCCCATCAACCACCACCCTCTGTCTTCTATCTGCCAGCCAATTCTAATCCAATTAGCTAAATCACCCTCTATTCCACACATCTGCATTTTCTGTAGAAGTCTTCCATGGGCCACCTTATCAAAAGCCTTACTAAAGTCCATATATACTACATCAACCGCCTTACCCCCATCCACCTCTCTGGTCACTTTCTCAAAAAACTCAATGAGGTTAGTAAGGCATGACCTACCCTTCACGAAACCATGCTGACTATCCCCAATCAATTCATTTCTCTCTAAATAACTATAAATCCTATCCCTAATAATTCTCTCCAATACCTTGCCCACCACAGAAGTAAGACTCACTGGCCTATAATTCCCAGGAAGGTCTCTCTTCCCCTTCTTAAACAATGGGACCACATTCGCCATCCTCCAGTCCTCCGGAACCACACCCGTAACCAACGAATAAGATCAAGCAGACAAGATGAGGCATTGCACTCCAATTTGGGCTTGATCTGACTCCTGATTTTAGCCAAAAGGTCCTTAGCCTGCCTGCTGGTGTTGGTTATTAGTATCTTTTCTGAAGTGGTTTCAACTCGTTAATTCTCAAGTTCCATTCCCTCACTTTAAACAAAAAGTCATTATGGCACAAAAGGAGACCATGAGCTCATGCAGTCCATGCTAGTTCTTTCTGGAGAAATCCAATCTGTCCCATTCTTCTGCTCTATCCCTACAGCCCTGCAAGTTGATTTCCCTCATCTTTGCTTCCACTATCTTCCTGGGAAGTGAATACCACAGACTGCATAAAGGTGTGCAAGCTCATATTCCCACTGCATCTCTTTTTCAAATCCATAAATTTGTGTCCCCTTGTCTCGGCCTTGTAGCATCAAGAATACGAACAACTTTTCTTTGTCTACCTTTTTCTAAACCTGTTATTGTCTAGTAAACCTTTATCAAATCTCAATCTTCTTTGCCCCAGGAAGGACAATACCAGCTTCTCCAATCTAATGATGTGGCCAAAATCGTTATCTCTGGAACACTTTAGTAAATCTCCTCTGCACCTTCACATCCTTTCCAAAGAATGGACAGAACTGGGTACAAAACTCTAATTGTGACTTAATTAGATATTTATACAAGTTCAGCATAACTTTTCTGCTCAATGCCGCTATGTATGAAAGAATGTATGTATTTATTTGCTAACTACTCTCTCAATATGCCCAGCCACGTTCAAAGATTTATGCTGATAGACTCTCTGTTCCACAGTTTGGAACTGTGCCACTTAGAATCTATCATTTGCTTTTATCCCTCCTGTCAAATGCATCAACTTGCACATCTCTGCATTACATGTATCTATCCATTTTGCTAGCTTATGTGTGTCCTGTCACAGTCAATTTGTATCAAACCATATGCCATTTCTCCAAGTTTGGGATCATAGGCAAATTTTGAAATTCTGTATTCTACTGACCAAAGATATATATCAAAAAACAGTGAAATGAAAACAGAAAATGCTGTAAATACTCAGCAGGTTATGGTGTCTGTGGAACGTGAAATAAAATTAACTCTTCAGGTCTGTGACTTTTCATCAGAGCTGGCAAATGTTATACAGGTAATAAGTTTTGAGCAAGGAGCAGGTGAGATGAGAGCAAATGGAAGTTTTGTGATAGGGTGAAAAATACCAATCCTTGCTCAAATCCTATTGAATCTCTAATGTTTCCCAGTTCTGAAGAAAGGCCCAGGCCTGAAAAATTAACTCTGCTTCTCTCCCAATAGATGCTGCATTCATTACTAAGTATTTCACACATTCTCGGCTTTTCTTTCAGATTTCCCGTACCCACAGTATTCTGCTTTCTATTTCATACCAAGTACTGAACATCAGGGAACAACACTGTCCACTATCTTCCTGTCTGAAAAACCAACCATTTACCATGACTTTCTGTTCTTAAGCCAATCCTTTAATCAGGCTGATGCTCACCCTCCTATTCCATAACTTCACTTTTATTAATCAACCTTTTATCTGCTATTTTGTCAAACACTTTCTTAAAATGCATATAGACAACATCCACCACATTTTATTCATCAACCTTCTGGGTTCCTTCATCAAAAAATTCAATTTGATTATTAAGGCATGGTTTGTCTTTTCAAATATACATTGGCTGCCCTTAAGTCAAACTTCTCCAAGCACCTGTTGACTTTTTTCCCTAATTATTTTTTATGAAGTCTTACTGTCCACTGATGTTAAACTGACTGGCCGGTATTTACTAGGAAAAGTTTTCACATCTTTCCTTAAATAAGGATGTCACATTTATCAGTTTCCAATCTTCTAGCACCTTGCCACCATATCTGGAGAAGATGGAAAGATTAAAACAAGCCCTTCCTCTATCTCCCTTTCTCTGAGTATTATGGCCTTGTTCAATTTGAAAGCACTGCCTGAAAAAAGAAGCAAGATTATTATAGGATACTACTCTTCAACAAGTTTTAGTAGAAATCAGTGGTTTTCCCATTGAGCTGTTCTCAATCTCTCAAGACACGCTGGCAATTTTGGTCAAGACAGTTTGAGCTGAAAACCAAACTGTCTTATAGCCCACCCTCAAGTCGCATTCAAATTCTACATCGCAGACACTTAGATTTGACTCATCCCATGTTTTCTCTAATAACGTGACCACTTTTTCTTGCTCTCTCTTTCTGTGATATAAATGGTGCGTTGGGACTGACTAACACTTCTCATTAAATCTACTAGATTGTTCTGGCTGACATGGTGTATCATTCTCAAATCTGGTAACATATTGGTGTAACTGTTCCTTTAGCTCATCATTGGCACTGACATCTATTTGCTTAAGCAATTTAGCAAGATTCTAACGAGCACGTTTTCTATTTAAGCATTTATTCTGTTTAAGCAGCTAGTGATTGTATTGTAAGACCACTTCCATCCATTCCACCTGTGGAATGCTGTGGGCCTCTTTAACTTTCTTCTTTTCTTGTTAACCTTGGGCTATGGAATATGGTTTTCTTCTAGAATACTTCATATCCAGTTGCAAAATATCTTTCTCCTCTCCTGTCCTGTAAGGTTAACCTTCCTCATTTACAACCGAAATTTGCAAACCACTAACCTCAATTAGGAGTGAAAAGTTCACAGTCGTGCTCTTGCATCAGAGGTCACATCAACTTTGTTATCAGAAGGTTGAGTGTACTTCTTGTGGGATTACATTATCTGAAGAGCTGCAGAGGCCTCTGACTGCTCCTCCTCCACAGGAGCCCATTACACTTAAAACTGTGGGTGTTAGCAATCTGAAGTTGGAGGTGTAGGTGTGGTCTCATTCCCTGTCTCAATGTCGCATTTCAACTTTTGGAGCCAGGGGTTCCTTCAAACACCATGAGCTTTCTCAATTTCTGTCTTCAATGGGTAGGCTAATTAATGGGGTACTTGCTAGCCTCCTGCTTCTTCACAGGATACAGAGTGGTAGGAGCCCCTTTAATGATATTGCTTTCTTGAGTCTTTACTGATTCCACTTTCTGCAGTTCAAGTATTTCTTTGTTTAAATCACAATTCCTGGTCTGTTCATTTGTAAGATGCTGTTCCAGTATCAAAACAGTCCTCGCTGCTCATTGTGCCTGTTTTCTATCTTCAGCTTCTGCCCCTAACTTCTGAATTCCCAGTGTAGTAGTGATTCCTTTTTCCTCTTTTAACTTTCTACCTATCCCTTCTTCTGAATCAGATCTATCCAAGAGGGAGGTCCTGGCACACACACATCTCTCTCTACACTCTTAAGTTGGCTCCTAATTAATTCTTCTTTTGTATTCCATATGGTCCAAAGGTTCATTTTGTTCTGATGCTTATTTTAGCACTACCCTAATAGCAGCTTTTAAATCATCGTTCGTTTTTCCTATTATTTCCAACCATTTTTTTCTGATTAAAATTTACTTTCATCCTCTTGATTTACACACAGGCTTTGCAGAAATTCTTCATTCTTTCACCATCTTTTGTTTCCCTTTCCAAACTCTTCTCTATCTAGGTTCAGACCTTCTCATTCTTCCTCTACTTCTTGCAATTGTCTATTTACTACAGCTTCTTTACTGATTGCTTCTTCTTTTAACTGGGTTTTTTCATACATAATCATGTCTAAAGTGGCATTGGCAAGCCACTAACTATACCACTTTCATCATTCTTGGGGGTCAAGTGGACTCTTGTGTCCATTGTTCTAGTTCACCCCCATTCACGAAAACTCAAATCATGTCTGTTTCAAAAGCAACTTGCCTGCTCTATATTTAATGACTAACTCACCCATTGACTTGTTTCTTAAGCTTATTTTAACAGTCCATAAATTCCCACTCAGATAAATCCTTTTTTGCAGTTGCGATTTCTAAAAGATCCCTTTCCATGTTTAGGATTCTCTGGTCCCACCTGTGGTGGAAATCATCACGGGCAGGACAGAGAATTTGGCAGACCAACTATACAGCTGACCATTGACTTTGAATGGAAGTTCCCAGGGACCAGAAAATCCCAGCCCAGGAATCCAGAGGTTTATGGGCAAAATACAACAGATGGTGAATATTGAAACAAAATAGAAAATGCTGGAAAACTGTAGAGAGAGAATAGAATCAACATTCCAAGTCTGGATCTATACTGACAGCATTGGCTCTATTCTCTCTCCACATATGCTGTCAGATCTGCTGAGATTTTTCCAGCATTTTCTGTTTTGGTCCGCAGGTTTATGCAGCTTTCACTTGAGATTTGTGATTAATTACACAGGACAAAAAGGTTCTGACTGGCGGAATTTTACCGGCACATCCACCCAAGTTTCATATGATCCCACCTGAGGCTGTTGGAAATACCATTCTTGAGCCTGGGGGCAGGCGTGCCAGTAAAATTCCAGCCTACATGGTGTATAGTTTGTTCAGGCCAGATTCAAAACAAGCATTACCACACAATCTAAAGTTAGATATGAAAACACTACAATTCATCAGTAATGTTCCATGTGATTGCCATACATACAGTCACCAATGGATAATTAGTACAGCAACGATTGCACATTCTTGACAGACCAAGTCACCTCCTTCTGACTGAAGTTCACCAATAACTCTATATAAAGAATTACAGATACCATCCACCTGAGTCAAATAACTTGATAGTTGAACTCGCAGCTATAGCTATTGGCCAATTCACTCTATATTGACTGCAGTGCTGAAACTTTGCAGTCCTGTTTGTACTTCCTGTCAGCATGGACCACATGGGAAGCAATTCCTTATTCTTTGATGCTCAGCTAGACTTGACTTGCGTCAACATTTTTCCAAACGAGTCTGTGTCTTTCAGCACGCCAGCTATTATTAACATCTGGATATGGTCTCAGTTTGTTAATTCTGCAAATTCCTTTCCTCATTCAAAGATGGATATTTCATCTCTGAACGTGACAGCTTTATTCGGTTTGTTAGCATTGTCTGAACAAACAAAGTTACTGCAGAATATTAGCATTCAGCAACTTTTAATAGGCACTGGTGGTTTTCTCTGTCCAACAGACTCAAGGCTCTTTCAGTCTGTGTGGATGAAAGTGAGGGCTGCAGAGCAGATAAGCAAACAGTATGGCATCATGATACAGGAAGTCATTCAAGCACAAGGAGTTGATTGAAATGTAGTGGTAGTTGGGGACAGTATAATGGGAAATAGACATAGTTGTCTGCAACTGAGAGTGGGAACCGAGATGTCTGTTGTTTATCTGGTGCCAGAGTTGAGAGGAATTTACAAAGGCAGGGGGAGAATCCAATGTCCACATAAGTACCAGGCCAAAGATAGAACTAGGGAGGAGGTTCCTCTGAAGGAGTACAAGCAGCTAGGGGACAAATCTCTGGATTCTTACCTGAGTCACGAGCAAATTGTCGTAGGGTAAATCAGATTGGAGAGTTAAATATGTGGCTCAAAGAATGATGCGGGAGAAATGGGTTTCGATTCTTGAGATACTAGCGCCAGAACTGGAGAGATTGGGGGCTGTACCACTGGAATGGTCTTCACCTGAACCGTGCTGGGACCAGTGTTCTGGTGAGTTGTATAAGTAGGATGGTAGAAAGGGCTTTAAACTAAATCGTGGGGTCAAGGAATCAAGTGCAGGAAGATGTGACAAATTAAATTGAGAAGGCCAGGCAAAAGAACAAGGTAGGAATAAGAAATGATGATTAGTATGTGACTAGAAGGGACAGAGTGTGCAAATCTAGGAGTGTACCAGGACATAAAGCTAGAGATTATAAAATAAATAAAAAACTCTGTACTGTACATAGTCTTCATAACAAAACAGATGAATTGATACACAAATAGAAAGAAATATGTCTGATCTGATAGTCATTACAGAGACATGGCTGCAAGATGACAAACGGTGGGAACTGAATATAGAAAGATAGAGAGCTAGGAAAATGATGGTGGGAAAGCTTTATTAATTAAGGATGACATTGGTACTACAGAAGGTGATAGTTCAAGATGTAGAATCAGTATGGGTAAAGATGAGAAATGGTAAAGCTAGAGAGTGGTTTACAGTCCTCCCAACAGTAACCACAAGGAAGAAATAATGGGGACTTATGAGAAAGGTGCAGTGATAATCATGGGCAACTTTAATCTATATATAGATTGAACAAGCTTGGATGAGTTTATAGGGTGTTTTCAGAACAGTTTCTTGTAGCAGCACCTTCTAATGCAAACCAGAGAATAGGCTATTCTAGATTTGGTAATGTGCAATGAAATTGCTAATCAATAGTCTTACAGTGAAATGCCCCTATGTAAACACAGTCCCTACTTTCATCCTGCACTTGCACATCCCCCGCCCCCATCCTGCACTTGCACATTCCCCGCCCCCAACTACATCCTGTTTCATCCCCGTCATCACCAAGTTTCTCTCTCATTTTTATTCTCTCTCATGGGGAGGTTTAATGATATTTAATCTTGAAAATATTCCCTTTTTCTCCACGTACCTCTCCAGTGCCATCAGCAGTCACAATGCACTGAAGGGAGCCGGAACTGAGCTGGGTGGGGAATGGGGGCTTGAGTGAGGATGTGGCTAGATTTATGGAAGTGGATTGAGGACGTTTGCAAATCTCTCATGAGGCTGTTCTGGTGGGATTATGAACTTCATGGGCCAGTGGTTGCACTAGTAGGGCAAAGGGGGAGGGGATCACTGTCTCCTAAGGGATCTCAAGCTTCGAGGTTTCTGGATGAGAGTGAGTCTTGTTGGGGAGGGGACAGGAAGTGGCCACAGATCTGCTAGAAACTTCATCTTTGTAAATTTCCTCTAACTGACAACTGCATGAAAAATAATGACACTGACAGGAAAGGAAAGCCACATGAAAGGAAGATACAATCTTTAATGTGACATTTCACGGCATGAGGCTTCTGTTGGTGGAGTTGCGTTCCAAGAATTTAACAGAGAGATTCTGTTGTGAGCAGAGCAGGTGTTTAAACAAAACACAGCGCACGTCCAGCTGACAGTGCTGAACCAGGGTGATTTGGTCTCTTCAGGTATTCAGTGGTGGTGTAGACGGAGCTGTGGGTGCAGTGGAGCAGGGGAGGGAAGATGGGTTTAAGGCAGTGACCGTTGGTTGAAGGTGTTGGCTGTGTATCTGCAGGACAAGGGTATGGGCTGCGTATCTGTAGATGAAGAAAGCTATGTTTAAGAGACTGCAGCTTACCTGGACTAGCCTGGTTTCAAACCAGATACAATAAGAAGTGTCACAAGATCAGGTTAAAGCTGAATAGGTTTATTTGGTAGTAAACGCACTAGCTTTCGGAACGCTGTTCCTTCGTTAGGTGAGGGGGGAGTTCTGATCACAAACAGGGCACATAAAGGCACACGCAGTTTACAGAATACTGATTAGAATGCGAGTCTTTACAGATAATCAGCTATTCAAGTCTTAAAGGTACAGACAATGTGAATGGAAATAGCATTAAGCATAGGTTAAAGAGATGTGTATTGTCTCCAGACAGGACAGTAAGTGAGATGTTGCAAGTTCAGGCAAATCGTTGGGGTTACAGATAGTGTAACATGAGGCTATCCTCATGTGTGCAGAACTTGGCCATCAGTTTCTGCTTAGCGACTCTGTGCTGTCATATGTTATGAAGGCCACCTTGGAGAACGTTTATCTGAAGATCAGAAGCTGAATGCCTGTGACCACTGAAATGTTCGCCAACAGGAAGGGAACAGTCTTGCCTGGTGATTGTCGAGCAGTGTTCATTCATCCGTTGTTGTAGCATCTGCACGGTCTCCCCAATGTACCGTGCCTCAGGACATCATTTCCTGCAGCGTATCAGGCAGACAACGTTAGCCAAGTTGCAAGAGTATGTGCCGTGTCCCCATTGGATAGTGTTCTCATATGAGATGAGATGATGGCATCTGTGTCAATGATCTGGCATGTCTTGCAAAGATTGCTGTGACAGGGTTGTGTGGTGTTGTGGTCACTGTTCTCGTAATGGCTGGGTAGCTTGCGGCGGACAATGGACAGTTTGATGTTATGTGGTTGTTTGAAGGCAAGAAGTGGGAACGTGGAGATGGTCTTGGCAAGATGTTTGACTTCATCAATGACATGTTGAAGACTCCGGAGAAGATGTCATAGCTTCTCTGCTCCAGGGAAGTACTGGACGAAACACATCAGACACACACTGCAGCAACCCACACACAGCCAGAGCTGCATATAAACCAGCAGCTCACTACTTTTAGCTGATTATTTATGAAAGGAATATAGGAAATAAATAAATGAATGAATCTGATGAAAGGCTGCGAGCCGTGGGGCAGGGGAGGGGTGTGGAAAAGGGGAAAGCAGAATGAGGAAACTCAGATGGAACAATTAAAAAGTTGCCTCTCTCTTGCTTTGAAGGCGTGAAGCTATCAGTGGAACAGTTTCTGAATAAACTGCCTAAAACTGTCATCCGGGCTGGAAAGGTGATCAATATCAGGGGAGACATCAAAGACATTCTGCAGGTAATGGTGAGAGGTGGGGTGGGGGTGGGGAAATTCCTTTCAGCTGCCACTTGCAAATTTGTTTCAGAATTAGGTCAAGCAAACTTGCTGATAATTGCTATCTTGATTCACACACTAGGAGTGGTCACTTAGTTTACAAGTTTCACAGAGCCTGCCACAACCTCAGACATCCCAAAATGTTTAAATCCAATGAAAGCTTCCTGACGCATAGCTGCGGTTATTTTTATTTTACATCTTTACTTCATTCTTAAAGTTATAATGCCAGTGTGCAGGATGGAGCAGACAAGCCCAAACCCGCCTCTTAACTTGCTCCAAAAGATAAATCCAAACTAAATCCAATTCAAGGTCCCCATGACCGCAACAATTAAGAACCAAGCTGACGAGAAAAGGCATTGGAACCTATCCTGAGCTGGATCTTAGCCAAAAGGCTGAGTAGCAATAGCTGCTGTTAAAATAACAGCAGCCAAGTTATTAGCCAACAGAAACTTAGCAACGAGATAAGTGGGCAACTGATTTGTTTCTGGTGAGACCGGGTTGAGGTGGTACGGTAGCTCAAGACAGGTGGCTCCTTCCTGCCTCTTCTTTAATTTGTGGGATTTTCAACATTCATCTAATTGAGGTTTCAGCTTAAATGTCTCATCCAAAAGATAGAACTCCTCACTGTCTCCCTCTCAGAAAGAGAAAATGTTACTATGTTAGTTTATTGAAGATAATGTACCATATGACAACGTCAACATGTTCACAGCAACCTCATGCAATCTGTTTTTATCTCTTCCGGTTCTGAGAACCGACAGAATTGTCCCAACATGAACAACTTAGGCCATAAGACCCTGACCAATCAGTACTTGTGGTTTGTTATCAATGGGGAATCTCATTGAGACATTATAGGTGAATATGTGAAAATGGTGATAAATTCTACTGCACAAAATGAGCACAATAAGAGAGTGCTGCACTATTGGAGGAGCTGTCTTTCAAATGAAAAATTGCAGTGAGGCCTCGTCTGCCCCCTTAAGCAGCTTTAATTGGCTGCTGCATATAAACAACCTGAACCGCTCAATTCAATTCTAGTCTGTAGTCCACTTGCAGATATCTGTTGTTCAATGTATAAACAACCTAAGCTCTTTAATTAGATTCTAGCCTGTCTTGGGTATCTGATGTTCTACATATACATTGCCCAAGCCACTCAATTTAGGTTCTAGCCTGTAATGCACTCACTCGCAGCTATCCCACGAGCTGTTGCAGTTATGCGGTAGGCTGAGTTTAGCCGGTGTCTCTGGGCTGTTTCAGGTTGCTGCAGGTTTTGTAATTAGGATAACCAGTGTGTCTCTGCTGCCACCTGCTGTTGATAATCAAGTTCAATATAAATCACATTAGAAACACTGGGCCTGATTTACCATCGTGTTGCACCCGTTTTTGGGCATGAAAACTTGGTAAAGTCAGGCATGAGGCAAGTAGTGCGACCTGCGTCAGTTCCCCCTTTACCAAGGCCCTAAAATGGCTGTGATCAGGACCATGCCCGAAACATAGGACATAGAACCTAACAGCGCAGTACAGGCCCTTCGGCCCTCGATGTTGTGCCGACCAGTGGAACGAATCTAATGACTCTCTATTCCAATGTTACCTACGTGTCTATCCACTGACCATTTGAACGCCCTTATAGTCGGTGAGTCCACAACTGCTGCAGGCAGGGCATTCCACACCCTTACTACCAGTTGCAACGGGTCACTTAAATGCATTTGCATGTATTTAAATTGACTTAATGGGCTGCACACACAACTTTACTGGTATTTTCCCCTTTACCACTGCATTCGCCCGTCCAGAATCAGTGCAAAACAGACATGCTCCACAAAAATCCAATTTGGCCATTTTAGTTAGTGAGGCAATAAGTGATGAGCATCCATGTCACTCTGCCTGTGATCAGTGAGGGAGGAGGGAGGAAGAGACCCACAATCATCTGGATGGCAGAAGGTTGGGGGGGGAATAAGGGGGTCAATAATATTGGAGGGAGTGAGGAAATGTCTGTGGGAGCCAGGGACAGGCATTATCCGGCCTGGGAGCAATGTGGCAAGGAGCGGCATTCTATTTTTCTTTTCCGCACATGCGTAGTTGGAGGCGCCGATTGGAGCTGCAGGATTTTGGATGCGTTAAGCCCTTCTGCAGCCCAATTTGGAATCACTGATATTTTTGCAGGCAGAGTGCGTTTGGGGTGCCAGAAAACGAGCCTAAAATTTGGATGTGATACACCTCCAGTTTCAAATCTGCCTAGCATCTAGAATCAAAATAGTAAAATAGAGCCCATTGGGTGAGAAGCAGGTTTCTCAACGAGAAATCATTACAGAGGAACCTGCAGCCCCTTCCAAGCTTTGGTGCACATCACACTGCCCTGTGCAGGTGCTGGACAGAATGGGAAAGAGGGATAGAATTGATGAGGAAAAAGATGCAATGTTTTGTCAATGATAATTAAGACTGTATTAAGGAATTGAATGAAATTACTTTCTAATGAAGTTAAAGTGGCACATGTCAGAATGGTTTGTATGATGTGGAGAATTACCTTCTCTTAAGAGTCATGCTTCATCCACCCAGAGCACTGTGCAACTAGTGAGCATTGAATAATCTGTAGCTACTGTGTAGGATGTTTAACCATTCACAATATCATCCTAGTCATTGGAGTTTTATCAGATGTATTGCCATACAAGAATGAGAGGATGGCATGATGGCACAGTGGCTAGCACTGCTGCCTCACAGCGCCAGGGACCCAGATTCGATTCCCGGCTCAGGTCACTGTGTGTGAAGTTTGCACATGCTCCCTGTGTCTGTGTGGGTTTCCTCCGGGTGCTCCTGTTTCCTCCCACAGTCTGAAAGATGTGCTGGTTAGGTGCTAAATTCTCCCTCTGTGAGCCTGAATGGGTGGCAGAGTGTGGCAACCAGGGGATTTCCAGAGTAATTTCATTGCAGTATTAATGTAAACCTACTTGTGATACTAATAAATAAACTTTAAGCTATAAGATGCTGGGAATCATGAGCACCTGCATTTTAATTGAATCCATTGGTTTATCCTGCAGATCCCACAGGTTCCTTCCAGTCCATCAGATGAAAATACGATCCTGGTTGAAACTCCGACTCTCGCAGAACTGAGGGAGAGGTAAAAGGGTCGCTGATAATGGGGTGAGGCTGGCAAGGGGAGGTAGTGTGGAGAACAACTTGATTCACATCAGGTGGAAAAGGGAGAGCAGAAATCTGGCATCCCGTGCTGGGGTGTCATAAACTGTGAAGGATTTGTTCGACTCAAACTTCTTCACTTCATCTACAAGTCAATCCTGTAGCTCAACAGGAAGCCACTTGGCCCAATGTTCCTGTGCAAGCTCCTTGAAAGAACGATCCAACCAGTTCCAACTCCCCTTCTCCTTCTCTAAAACTCCTGTGAAAAATGTTTCCTCATTTCGCTCTGGATATTTTGTCAATGACCTCAAGCCCTCAAGTTAATCCCTCCTTAATTACTCTATTAAAATCCCTTGACATTTTGAATATCTCTGTCACGCTCTTGCCATTTCCAGCCTCCCTGCTGCAATGTGCCATGTTCTGGGTTTAATTCCAGCTCCTGTTGACATCAGAGAATTCTTGGTTCTTTCTTGATAACAGGCTGAATTTCAGTGAAGAAAATCGCCCAGCTCCAAGAAACATATCCACCCTTCGGATCAAGTCAGAGAATGGAGAGAAAACATACATAGTTAAAATGCTTTTCACCCAAACAGTTGGAGACCTTCGCACTTACCTCAACGAGAGCAGGTAATGTGTGATGCTTATAGCCTCCACTAAATGCTGGGAAGCAATGAGCACAGAACATGAACATCACCAGGGATGGGAGGGAGGGGGGGGTAGTAGGAAATGAACCTGTGACCACCAAGCCTGAATGGCCTCATTTAGTAAATTTAAAGGTTGATCCTGTTGAAGTGTTTAAGGTAATTGAAGGATTTAATTGGGTAGGCCGTAAGAAACCTTTCTCTGATGTGGGAGTCCCTTAGAATTAAAATTTAAGCTACTCGTTGGTGGCCATAAGAATGTATAAAATAGGAGCAGGGGTAGATCATTTGGCCCCATGACCCTCTTGTTGTTTGGTAAGCTCCTGGATGACCTTCTACCTCAGCAACACTTTCCAACAACATCCAATTTTTCCTGAAATTCCATTACAATCTCCAATGATCTATACCCAATGCTTGAATATCTATGTCTGTAGCAGTGAATTCCAAAGATTCACAGCCATTTGCTTGAAGAGGTTTTTCCTCCTCTCAGTCCTAAACAGTTGATTCTTCGTCCTGAAATGTGGTTCCATATTCCCGCTAAGTCATGAAGACTTTATGGACCTTTAGAAATGGCAGCGGGGACCCAGATTTGGAAAAGATGTCTCCATTCCTGATCAGAGTTGTTTTGGCCAGTGGGGGGAAAGAGGTGGGATATTGCATGGACCACAAATCTGCCGGGTTATTTGGGAGTATTGCAGAGTTTAAACAGATACAGTTCTCATTGATGCATATAATTGAATCACAAGTTTTTGGAGTTTGCCCTTCTTTCACCCTGACAAAAGGCAAATCCTGAAAGTAAACTCACAAGCTATCAAATAAATTGGTTGGACTTAAACCTGGTGTTGTCAGACTTCTTAGTGGAATGTGAACCCATTGCCATCAGACTCTGATACAAGACAGCAGCCACGGAGCTGCAACTGGCAGATGCAGCACCAATGCTTTCACCCTGTTGGCATCGAAGCCACTCCACCATCTCCTCACCCTTTCCCACTACCTAAACCTGTGGAATTTGTCTGCACTGTACTGACCACAGTCGCCCCTTCTTCTGTAATGAAGAGGCTTGTAAAGCCCATGGAGGTGTCATTCGATGAGTGGAATTGATCCTTGAAAGAAGGATGCACTTGGTGGGCCCGATTGCCCAGAAATTCATACCTTGTCTGCTGAGACTTTTGAGATTTTGCCTGTTGATGTTTTGCAGGGGAAAGCAACAGACTGATTACGACATCATCAGTACCTTCCCACGGCAAGTCTACAGCGACCAATCCAAGACACTGAAGGAGTATGGGCTCATTCCAAATGCCATGCTCATCCTACGAGCCCAAAAGCCCCAGCTCCTCGATCACAAGCAGCAAGCAGTCCGTCCACATGAGGAATAAACTCAATAGAATGAAGGCCACCTGCCAGTCTAACCACTGGTGATTCAACGCTATTCCATTCCCCTTGAACCAAATGGGAAAAATAAACCCGTAGACACACCAATACTGGGAGGATATTGTAGCAACTGAGTCCCAGTGTCTGTGACAAGATTCAGAAGAAACCCCAAGATATTTTAACAAAGATTATCTGCACCTCTTGGATTTTTTAATTCTTTGTTTTCTACTTAAAGTAAATCTCAATGTAAATTATCAATGAGATTTTAGTGATAAATGCTCAAAGTAATTAATTAATGTCCAATTGATTGGCATGTTCCATAGTGATGACCATCATCAAGCGAAATCAAAGATGAGGTTCCTATAACCTCACTCTTTGTATGCGCACACATATACATACTTAGATGGATACATATACTCGCACATGCACACACGCACACACATGCACACAATCAGACATACACACATATACCCACATACATACTCAGTCTCACACACACATGTACTCACATACATACACAATCTAAACCTGCTGAGAATCATACAGCAGATTGTCATCGTCCATAGGTGGTTGGCTTATTTTTCACACCTGAGTGACTAAAGGCAGCCACTGACTGACCTGTCACTCAGGTCCTGCTTGCTGTTACACTTTTAGACACTACAAGCACCAGACTACACACATTTAATGAATTTAATTTAGCCACCCTAACAACATGATTGTACTACAGGCAATGATCACACTTCTCTCTAATCAAAACATTTTTAATAAAAGTTATCTGAACACAATGAAGATTGCCATATTCAGTACTATCTGAGAAAACTTATTCATTCACTAATCATAGAATTCCTATAGAAGGAGACCATTAGGCCCATTGAGCCTGCATTAACAACACTCTCACCTGTGCCCTATCCCCATAACTCCATACATTTACTTACCCTGCTAATCCCCTGACACTAAGGGGCATTTTTACCATGGCCAGTTCATCTAACCTACACATTTTTGAAGGGTGGGAAGAATGTGCAAACTCCACAGTTACTTGAGGCTGGAATCAAACCCAAATCCCTGGTGCTGTAAGGCAGTAGTCCAAACCACTGTGCCATAGTTCTACAAACGACTACATACATTATACAAACCAAATTGAGACCAATGTGGCAGGGCAGAGGTCATCCTTAAGGTGCAGGCAACTACATTAGGGAACAGCACTCATCATGCTCACTGGATTTGTCGCATGATTCCATAAAATACAAGCGTACAGAAGGAAGCCATACAATCCATTAATACTGTGCTGGTTCGTTTGAAGATTAATCAAGTTACCCAATTCGTTTTTTGAAGCTTGCTCCTGAATATTTCCATCACACTGTTAGACTGTGTATTCCAAAGCTTAGTCACTCATTCATTGTTTTCCTTCATATCACCTCTTTTTTTAAGCAAATCAACTTAAATCTCTGCCCTTTGGTTAATAATCTTCCAGTCATTGAAAACAGCTTCTTTCTATTTACGCTATCTAACCTTTTCATAATTTTGAACACTATCAAATCTCCTCCTGATCACCTCTGCTCTAAATAGCATAACCTCACGTTCTGCACTGATCCCTAATCTCTGTAATCAATTAATTCCTTTTGAATATTCTCCAAAATCTTCCTGCCCATCTTAAAGTTTTGTGCCATGAAATGGACACAATATTCTAGCTGGTGCTGAACTCATGTTTATAGATATTTGACATAACTTTTTGCCTTTTGCACTGTCTGCTTCTTTGTAAAGCCCAGGATCACAAATACTTTGTTAACTGCTTTAGTAATCTTTTGAGAACTTAAATGAGGGGAAGATTTCTGTTACATTAACAAGCCATATGGACCAACCAATTCACAGGAGCAAATGGTCGTAATCACGGTTACCAGGCCAGTTCCCAGATCCTTTCCCCATTTTTCTTTATCTGCTTTTCCAATCAATGAATTTTATCATAGGTTGTGCCTCAGCCAATAACTGTAGGTGTGAATTCCCCACTGCAGCTCTGTACATGAAGTTTCTCCTGTTGTCTACTCTAAAACTCTATTTTAACTTTGTCCATTTCCAGCCCAGTCTGTCATATCCTTTTAGAATTTTAACCCTTCAATAATCCAATTTTCAGTTGTGAGTTAGAGGTTGTAAGTTCAAATCCTACTCCAAAATCCTACTTTTTCATGCTATGCCACATTCTGGTGATTATGTTATACCCTCTCTGAAATCTCTACATGCTTTCGTATAGAAACGTAGAAGATAGGTCACGAGGCGATAATTTGACTTTTTGAGTCTGCTCCACCGTTCATCACAACCATGGCCGATCATCCAACTCGATAGCCTAATCCTGTTTTCCCCTCATAACCTTGAGCCTGTTTGCTCCAAGTGCTATACTGTAGACCAACTGTACATATTGTTCTGATTGTAGTCTTATTCAAGTTTCACCGCTCTTAGCTTTTACAGAACCATAGAAAAGTTACAGCACAAAAGGAGGCCATTTAGCCCATCCTGTCCATACCAGCCTGATAACACTCAGGTGTCCTTTCTGATTTCATCTCCCTGCACCTGGCCCATAGTCCTGTAGCTTACAGCATTTAAGGTGCAGATCCCAGTACTTTTAAGAGTCCTCCACCACCAAATCAGATAGCGAATGCCAGACACCTACTATCCTCTGTGTAAAAAAATTTCTTCCTCATGCCCCCTCGACACCTACTGTCATTTGTCTTAAATCTATGTCCCTCGTTCTAAAATTCTCCATAAAGGGATACAATTTCATCCTGTTCACTCTATCTGTTCCTCTCATAATTTTGTATACCTGTACCAAGTTAACCCTCAGCCTTCTTTGTTCCTAGGTCCTAAATTTTCATTTTTTTCTTGGCAGATATTAACCTAAGTCTCCATAAATCCCTGCTAGCCATGGACCCACTTCTCTTCACAGTGTAATTATTTGCCATTTTTTTAAACCAAAATGAATTGCCCTATACATTCATCAGTCTTTTTAACCAACTTTCTCATTTTAACAATAAAGCATTGAAACTCCCTTTAGCCTTTCAAAGAATGGACAGTGTTGTATTCTGTTTTGGCATCATCTGCACACTTTGCCCTAACTCCCACATGGGACTGAATGCAAATCAACAACATCCACCACTAACTGAAAATGACCAGGAGTAGGAATAAGAGTTGACTTTCCCTTCTTCAAGACTAAGTAAATTGAAGCCAAATGCAAGACCCCAGTTTAATCAGTTTGCTTGAAACAAAAATAAAGTGCTCAAGAGAGAAATGCTGCAATATCGGAGTGAAGTACAGGGTGTGGGAGAGGATAAATGATGATATCCAATCAGGGAATCATTAAAAACTACAGTCAAACCACACTCATGGATATGGAGCAGAGGCAGCTAAATCTGAACAGCCAAGACTGTGATTCTTAATTATAGAATAGAATCCTTCAGTGCAGAAGGAAGCCATCTGGTCCAACAAGTCTGCACCAACCACAATCCCACCCAGGCCTTATTCCCATAACCCCTCATATTTACCCTACTACTCCCCAACCTCAAAGCCAATTTAGCATGGCCAATGCACCTAACCCGCATTACTGATAACAGTAATTTGAAAGATTTGGGTTCAGGTTTTGATAATTTGCCAGAATCTGGCCACCAATTAAAACAATAACGAACAAGAAGTAGAAAAGAGAGATAAATGAACAACAGTCATATGGGTGTCAGGGGTGCTGCATTTGTGGGTACAGCCCCCCCCTTCTCTCAGGATGTGAGGGGGTAACAGGTCAAGCACCAAAGATGCATGGTGAAAGCTGGATGTGCAAAGGTTCAAATGGGGCCATCTTGAATCTAATACTCAGTTCAAGATCCCAAGGCCTGTGAACCCATCCAGCTATCAATAGGGGTTCTAACCAACTCAGCTCTGAAGGCAACAACTCAACAGCTCTGAAGAACTGAGATGAACACATCGAAAGAACAACAATGCAATTTAGATTTATGTAACACCTTTACCTTTTAAAATAGCCAAGGGTGCCTTCCATAAGATGTCAAATATTGTTTGCTAAAACAAAGCACACAGGCAGATATTTAACCAAGTGACCAAAAACTTGATGAAAGTTTCACGATCTTAAAGGAAAAGAGGCGGACAGAGGATTATCACAGCTTGGAGCCAAGACAGCTAAAGGCATGGCAACCAATGGTTTAGTAATTGAAATCAGGGATCATGTGGAATATTTGATTTATTTATAATTGTCACATGTATTAGCATCCAGTGAAAAGTATTGTTTCTTGTGCACTATACATGCAGCGATGTGGCGAGGTCATATGAGAGGAGGATGTAACAGAGATAAGGAGGGTAAAGTCGTAAAGGGATTTGAAAACAAGGACCAGAATTTTGTCAGAGACAAGCTTGTCAGGGTCATTCTGTTAAACATGGCCCTCACTCACCAGTCCTATTGAAAAATACCTGTGACCAGTAACAGAAAAATTCTGTAAAATCTATTTACAGGATTGACTTTGAAGTCACGGGTTCAATCCCTTAGAATCAGTCACTTTATTCACAAGAATTATGACAAAAAGTGCATTATTTCCATGACTGATGGTCTACCCCTATGGAAGTTTGTTAACTGTCTTTCTGTGTGGCTGTGAGGATCCTCCCCCTTCCCCCATCCCACATTCTTGGCAGTTTATTTCAAAGGGCAGTAACCTCTGATTAAGAAATTCTTGGTGTTTAACGCATGTCCGAGTGGAACAGAAAGAATAGAGTGTTGCTTGAGTGGGAAATGGAAACTTTAATATATCCCAGAATAGGGCCAGGAAACAGGAAGGGCAAATGTCAAGAATTTGGGTCACATTTAGGTCATCTCTAGGTCCCTATACATTTTGAAATGTATCTTTGACCCAGGAATTGTTCTGGATTATATATTAGGCCAAGAGAGTGAAATCGATTAAATTATGTGGGCACATTACATAATCTTTGTCTTGTTTCCCCTTGATTTTAGAAGGGTGAGAGGTGAATTTATCAAGTTGTTTAAAATAATGAAAGAATTTGGGTAGATGTAGAGAAGCAATTTCCTCTAATTGGGTCATCCAAAGCAAGGGGCAGCATTAGAGCCAGACAATGTTGAAGTGAATGTAGCAAGCACCTTTTCACACAAAGAGTGGAAACAGGAAAAGATCTCTGAGTACAGAGAAGGCTAATAACAAATACAGACAGTGGGCCTGAGGATTGCTTTAATCAGTTCCTACACCACATGGACTGCAACAATTGAAGGAGGCGGTTCACTATCAACTTATTAACAGCGATTAGGGATGGGAAATAAATTCCATCCTTGTCAGTGACACATCTGCTGGACAATTTCAAAAAAGTGTGCAGCCTAACATAAATGCCTCATCATTTACTGCAAAAAGTTAGGTCATAATTACAAAATTACAAGAGAAGCCAACTTCTCTGGCTCTGTTCTTACCTCCAGATTACAGTGTTGCTGAGATGATAATTAAAGCCCTTATGCTCCATCTGATAGCCATCCTTGTGTTAGATTAAAACCTACATGTAACACCAGCCAGGACTTTTATTCCCAATGTTTCATCTAGTCATAATCACACTGGTTTCTGCTCTTCCGATGTCTGTTCCTGTAAGATTCACAGGATCCTGTAAAGCCACAAAACAGTTCTCAATTGCAATTCCCAACGCTGCAGCCAAGGGATGTAATTCAGACAGATGGAGCCAATGCTAGGTCCAAATGTTGATGTTCTACAATGTTTAGGCAGGAGGTGTTGATGTGATTAAGAGTAGAAAAAGGTATAATTGATCAGGTCAAGGGAGAAAACGTGGGCCATCTGTGTATGGCCCAATAGCTAACACACTGGTTTCTGCGTTGAACAGTACTCCTACTCCAGAAAACTGACCATACAATCCAGCCTGGCACGCTGACCAAAATAAAGGCAAAATACTGTGGATGCTGGAGAGATACTTCGACAATGGTTCATCTTGACTTGAAACCTTGGCTCTATTATCTCTCCACAGAGGCAGTCAGATCTCCTGAGATGTTCCAGCATTTCTTTGTTTCTGACACTCCAATAGCAGAGTGGTTATCACTGCTGCCTCACAGCCCCAGGTTTGATTCCCAGTTTGGGTCAGTATCGGTGTGGCGTCTACATGTTCTCCCCATGTCTGCATGTGTTTCCTCCACGTACTCCAGTTTTCTCCCACAGTTCAAAACACACGCTGGTTAAGTGCATTGACACGAACAGATGCTGGAGTGTAGCAACTAAAGGGTTTTCACAGCAAATTCATTGCATGTTAATGTAAGCCTACTTGTGACTAATAAATAAACTTTACATTGCAGGACTGAGGGAGCAAAGGTACTGTCAGAGATTATCTTTGGGATGTGACAGGACCCACCCCATCTATAGGCTAACAAAAAAGATCCCATTTCAAAGAACAGAAGGAGTTTTTGCACTGTTTGCTGACATTGCAAATTAATACAAATACAGATTCTCCCTCTTTAGCCCATGAACTGTACTCTCTCTGTTGCTCAACACTTGAGCCACTGCCAAGAATCCAGCCACTTTGGTACAAAATATATTTCTGTTTGTTTATATTGAAGTGTGGAGGCAATGACTTAATTCAAAGACAGCGGGAAAATTGCCAAGTGTCTGCTTTTAATTTGTGTCTCAGAGGAGATGGAGGAAGAGGTGGATTGTTTACACAGAGCCGAAATCGTCCTGCACAGAGCAACAGAAGCGGAAAATCTAAACAATTAATATATTATCTACGGTACCCCAAAAATATTTGACAGCCCCATCCCCTGACTGTAAAAAGCTTGGTGGTCCCATATCCTGTGATCAAAAGCCCAATTTCAAACTACAATCTATAAAATTCACTGACATAAAACAAGCATTAATAATCCCGTCCCCACCAATTATGAATCATCAACCAGGCTCCTGTTCTCTATACAGGTTGAGTGAGTCATCTGATGAAAGAGCAGCGTTCCAAGAGCTTGTGATTCTGAATAAACCTGTTGGACTTTAACCTGGTGTTGCAAGACCTCTTACTGTGCCCACCCCAGCATCTCCATACCATGGGTCTTCTGTAGGCAACGGGTGAATAATATTTTTTGTGTTACCCCATTTCCTATTTCACCCTCAGCCTGAACCCTCTCCAGCAACATTTACATTTATTGATGATCATCTGCACAGTGCCACCACACCCACACAATCACAGCCCAGCGACTAGGGTTAGGGGAACGGTTGAAACAGCTGCTGAAAATCCTACAGCTGTTTTAGCCTCCCTTCCCCATATTAAAGATATTTTCCATCTCCTGCTGGGAATCTCAGCACAGACCAATCCCAGTGATCTCATCCCCAGCTCCCTCCCTAGCTTCTCTCTCCCCGCCACCCCTTTCTCATATCCGTGGCCCCCCACCCCAGTCACACTTCCACTGTTAATCCATGGTCAAATTCTCCAATATAAACTCAGCAGTCCCTCATCACAAGTACTGGTCCCAGAGCCACTGCTTATTGCCCACAACTGACTACTTTCTCCAATCAATCCCAATCTGTGTTTCATATTTCTGTAACCCTCTGGAAGTTAAACTGTTGTTACTAATAAATAAACACACGAGAGATAAATGAAAACAGAGACACCAGGCATAGGTTTAAAACATTTCATATCTTCCTGGAAGACATTATTTAATATTTTGGCAGAAATTCTTATTGGTCCAGAATGGGGACGAGAGAGAAAGAGAGAAAATGTGAATAAAAAAAGTAAGAGACAAGAGAATATGGGTGAAAAAGGGAGTTAAATGCACTGAACGTAGAGGCAACAAAAGCATTTCCTCAATGGTTGCAGGGTGAGAGACAGATGCCGCAATAAGATTCGGCCAGAACAATTGCTCACCAATTTAGTTTAAACAAGGCTAATTGAAGCATTGCACAGGGAGAGAGGCAGCAGCAGGTGTAGGAGCAGGTAGAAGTGGTCTGTGTTTTCAATCTTGGAATGTTGCCAGGCAACTGAGGGCTCACAATGAAAAATACAAATTCTTTTCCCAGAGCAATTAGTTTAACAACAAATGGTATTCAGCGCCAATCCTGGAAAAATGGGCACTTACACAGACTCAGGGCTGGAATAAGGACATTCAGTGCTTCAAGTGGCTGCAATCCAAATCAATCCGTGTATTGGAAATGTGCTCAAAACAGAGATATTAGTAAGGGGTCAATGAATGTATTCACCCATGTCACACCTGTGTCACAGGGGCAATGGCCACCCATGTCACATCCGTATCACCCAGGGGCAATGGAGATGGTTAGCCAACGCACTGAATCCCATCTGTTTTAAGTTGGATATTGCAGGCATTTAGCCTGGGTTCCACTACTGGGGTCTATCCTTCCAAACAGCTAGATTATTGGCGCTAATCAATGATGTTTAAAACTGTAACAAGGCATAGTGCCAACTTGATCATTTTTTTCAGGGTGTGGTATCACTCCACCCCCCCCCGTCCCCCACCCCCAGCTTGTGCAGTTGTCATAATATCATCACATTAATGATTTGCTCTAATAATTACTCTCACCCAAAAGTGAGAATTAGATCAACATAAATCTTTCAATCAACCTGAATTTATCCCCTCCTTTAGACCAGAACCCCTTTCAGCTCTCCCAGGTCTCAATGCACCCAAAGACTTTCTTTATATTTCAGGTCAATTCCCAAGAATCACAATCTGCCCAGAACAACCCCAAACAGCAAAATCCAACCGAAAACAAAACAGAGCTTTTTCTATTCACAAGTTGGTCAAATCTTGGAATGGACAGGAAGTGGAACTGGTAGATTAGTCCCATTCACTGATACAGAAGTGCTGAGTTGGTTTGTGTTACAAATCTCTTAAGCCCTACCAGCCCCTTGCTTTGTATCCTAGATTCAGTGACCTCACCCCAAGGAACCATTGGTTGGTTTTAATTCATCTGTGGAATGACATCTTAAAATAATTAACAGCTGATATGAAAGAAATACAGGAGATTTGGAGAATTGGTAGCAAGCTCCCGATAAAGCAGCGATACTGAGCAGGCACAGAAGCTGTTACTGTTTCTAAGGCTCTAATACAGCTGTATGATTGGCTCTGCACGCAGGGGAGCCAGTCGCTTCAGCGCTGCCTCTGACCAATCGGGAGCAGATGGGATCTCAATCGAGTTTCAGGAACTTCCGCACATCGCTGGTTTCCACCGCCTCTACAAAATCCTCGTAACCCTGTGGGAAACAAGGACATCTTTGTCATTGCCAGCTTTCAACTCCCACTGACATCGTGCTAGAATTCATAAGCATTTATCATGTCTGCATCTGGCTCAGGGGACAACTATTCCTGCTTTCCCTAAACTTCAGCTCATCTCCCAGTCTGGCAACATCTGCATTCTCAAACTACCCATCTCTAATCTCCTCCAGTCCCTCATGCCTCTAACATCTCAACACTCCTCCAATTCAGGCCCTTTGGCCAAACTAAGTATTTTTTATTCATGGGCGTTTCTTGCCCATCCCTACATGCCCTTGTTTAGAGGACAGTTGAGAGTCGAGAGTCGAGAATCAACCACATTGCTGTGGCTCTGGAGTCACACGTAGGCCAGATCGGGTAAGGAAGGCAGATTTCCCCCCCCTAAAAGTACGTAAGTGAACCAGATGGGTTTTTCCAAAAATCAACAATGGTTTCACGGTCATCAGTACATTCTTAATTCCAGATATTTTGTATTGAATTAAAATTTCACCATTTGCAGGTGACAGATCACCAGAACATTAACTGAATTTCTGGATCAATGATCTAGCAATAATATTACTAGTCCATCACTTCCCATCAGTGATGGCTGCACCTTCAGCATCCCTTGCTCAAAGCTCTGGAATTCCCTCCCGAAACCCTTCCATCTCCATTTCCTCTATGAAGACAATGCTTACAATCTGACCATCATCTCCTCAGATGATGTTTGATAATTTCTCCTGTGGAGATCTTTGGACATTTGACATTGCAGGTGCTGTCTAAACACAAACTGCTCTTGTTCATCAGGTGAAAAGTAGATTAATCTTTTCTGTTGAACAAAAGCAATTACATTCTCACCACCAACAGCCCAGGCTCTGGAGTGGAAAATGGAGCCTCCGCAGAGGGCGAGAGCTGGAGTTGCCATTGTGTACGGGTCCGCTGCTGACCCCACCCTGAGCATCAAGTCTTCTGTGTTTACCCCAGACTCCCAGCCATCAAGTTTCACCCTGTATCTTCCTGAACAGTCACCTCTCTGCCCTGATCCTGACCCCTTTCCCCTCCACAATCCAGGCTTTAGTCTGGACTAATGTTAGTGCAAAGTCCTTTCATTCTTTGACCAGTCACTTGGCAGTGAGCCATCATTCCCAAGAATATCCTGTTCATGAGTTCCTGATTCAACAACTCGATAAAGTAAACACATGGTGCTCGAGTCAAATCAATTAGACAATATCTAACTGGAGCCAGTCACTCCCCACGTTCCCTTTATAATAAAAATGTTCACAAGAACGAAACTTGCATTTCACACACTGCTTTCTGAGTGTATATAGATTCACACCCTCAATATCCCATCCCCATTCTACTCTGTGTGCACGCGTGCACATACGTTCACACCAACAATATTTCATAGCCACACAGCTCGAACCCAAAACCTCGCATACAAACCACACACAAGTTGGTTCCTTTCAGTTAACTAGTTTGCATGGGTGCACAAACATTAAAAAGCTGCTCTGCACTTGCACAAAGCATCCATGCACTCCAAACAGAAAGGGGATGTTGACCCCACCTCCACCCTGCTCTATCTTTATATATCCACACTCCTCCCTGCTCCTCACACACACTAAATCCTGTCCCACTTGCACTCACTGTTGGGAGAGAAAATCCTAAGGTCCCTCTGTTAGTCACTAGGTTTCTCAGTAGCTATTTGTTTAAAATGGAGATTTATGCAGAGGAAACAATGAGTGTCTCACATGACTGCATACGTGAAGAATGGAAGGTTATCTTTGCTGACTAATGCAGCTTGCACTGTTTAGGTGTTAGCTTCTGGCGGAGTGAATCTATTCTGTTGTACAGTGTCACTGACTGAAAGCACTGAGCACAGTACAGGCCACACCAATCGTACCCCACAGTGATGATCACCATTGAAGATTTGAGGGGGCAAGGCATTGGGATTTCCAGACTTGGTCCGCATCTCCTCCTTCAATGAGTTATTCTGTGCAATGTCAATCATTTCATACTTGATGCCTTTACTATCCATCACTCGCGTCACCTCCGACTGCTGGGATTTCACCTGAACAGATTGAAAACAGAAGTATGTATCAGTTTCCTGTCAACAGTCAGAAACTCTCACCCAGGGCAGTTTCCTCCTGCAAGAATAGTGACACACCTACCCCCCTAACTCCCCCCTCTCCCCCCCCATCCCCAATTCAATTCTCCCACTCTCTGCAACCCCCTCCAGTCCTAAAACCCTCAGGATTTCAGCATTCCTTCCATTTTGATCTGCAGAGAATCTCCAATTAAATCCCTTCACAATTAGCAGCCATCAGTTACCCAGGCGCTAACAATTGCTTCTTTAATGCTCTGTACCACCTCCCTCCTTTATCTCTCTCATCTCTTGTGAAACTCCCTTAATACCTCGCTCTTTAAACAGCTTTTGGTTGCATCCTAATGGTTCCTCCTGTGGCTCAAAGTCTAACTGCAGCACCTTGGGAGGCATTTCCCTACATTAAAGGCGCTATATAAATCCAGATTGTGGAGAATGGAAAGGTTTTTTTTTTGCCTGACAAGGGAGAGGACAGAATAGCCCCAATTGGCCAACGTCTTTGAGCTTTGTGCCATACACCATCATTTTCTCTTCAGAGCTGCCCGGATAACTATGCGCTCACTCACATTCCGAGTCACGGATGTTTTGCTCCTGCCCTCAAGATTACTTGATGTGAAGAATGGAACCTTCAGTAACCAGCCAGCTCTGACTAATCAGGTAAGAGAGGGAAAAAAAGGAGGCATGGGGGGGAGGGAAGAGAAAGGGAATGGAGAGGGAGCGAGAGAGTCACTATGTGAGTGTGAGAGTAAACAAGCGTGTGTGAGTGAATGACAGGGAGAGAGAGTGAGAGAGAGAGAACGTGAAAGAGAAAAAGAGAGCGTGCATGAGAGAGAGAGTGCGCACAAGAAACAGAGAGAGGGCACATCTGGTTTCAGACCTTTCAATGCTCTGTGCAAACTCAGTTTCTGCCAAACTGCTGCTCTCAGAAATCTGCTTTCTCCCCTCCACTGTTTTTGTCTTTTTCTCTGGCAGGATTTTGCTCCCCTGCAGATGTTTCCGGAACAATCCTCTAGTCATCAGTGAAATGAGACAACACATTGCAGCCTCGTACACAGTCACCTCCCTTTAATGTGAGGAGGTACAAAACACACTTTAAATCTCATTAGAACTCACAGGGAAAAACATTCAGCTGTGAGAGCGAGCAGGGGACAGGGGGCTGAAACAGGGTTGACAAGGAACTTCAGCCAGGGGTCAATGTTCCAGAAATGCCAGTCAAAAATCTCTGTATATTCACTGGGTCTGAGTGATTAAACAGGAGAGAAAAAACAAAGGCCAGAAGCAATGGAATGCTGTCAGGGCAATAAAAACAGATTGTTTCAAAAGATTCATTGGGTAAATAAGTAAAGTCCTTTAAAATAATCTGTAATTATCAACCATTAAGCTGATAAGATGGTAACTTGCTGTGGGTTTCAAATCTATTGTCAGAATTCAGAATAAATTGTCCTCACTTTGTTCTATTCAGAGGTTGGAGGCAGCATCTCACTAACTATTAGTTCGATGTTGCCCCTTACTGGTCAACCTGGGGCTCAGCAGCTTGGTGGCTGAATGGGATTCACCATTCTGTTCCTTCCACGCTCAGTGCTGATTAAACGTAAACAGGTGGGGTTCAAAACCTTATAGGAAAACAAAGAAAGTTGATCAGACCCAAAGCCCATCTCTCCCAATAGTATCTCAATTCTCCTTGCAGAGTGACTATACCTGCACCACCTCCCACCACAACCATTGCCCGAACTGAGAGAAAGCAGCAGACACTGGGTCTGGCACCAGCCTGGATAGGTTTACGTTGTCCCAAGTTTCAGGCACTGATGCAAAGTCCTACGTGTAAATAGGAAGGGACGATAGCAGCCTGCGTTTCCAGGTCTGGATGGTTGGTGATCGGAATCATAGAATCCCCACAGTGCCTGCGGGTATTATCAGGTCATTTGGCCCATTGAGTTTGCACCGACTGTCCAAAACAGCATCTTACCCAGGCTCACCCCACAAATCTTCACATTTAACCATGGCTAATCCACCCAACCAACTCATCTTTGGACACCAATGAGGCAATTCACATGGTCAATCCATCTAACCCACGCATATCTAGAATGTGAAGAGAACATACAGCCTCTTGAATCTCTTCCACTATCCAATGTGGTGAATAAAGGTTGATCTTTTTCAAGTCCTTAACACTTAAAACACTTAACAAAAATCTACCCATTCTGGGTTTTGAATTGAACAATTTGTTCCATATTTTCCCTCTGTCTTGTGTGAAGAAACACCTCTCAACATTACCGATGGATGGCCCAGCTCTAAGCTAAGATTTGTGAATAATTTTTCAGGCAAAGGTAGATGGATTCGTGATAAACAAGGAGTGAAAGCCTATAATTGGGGAGGCAGGGAGTAGGCAGGAACCTTACAGTTGAGGTTAAACTCAGGTCAGACATGATCTTATAAAAGGGTGAAACAGGCTCGAGGAGCCGAGTGCTCTACTCCTAATTTGTATGATCCTATTTTTTGCTTCCTTTTCTGGCCTCCTCAGAACAGGAAATAATTATCAACCACTGCAATCACCTTTAATCAAACTAAAGAACAGTTTTACTGGAATTAGTGCCCAAGAACCACAGAGAGAGAGAGAAAGATAGAGGGAGAGAGAAATAGCCAGTTTAAAGTGCAGAAAGTTACAGACAGCTCAAAATATCAGCTGGCCATCCTCAAAAATGACAGATTCCTTGGATCCTGTGATCAATACTGCGAAGATAAGACACATTCTCTCTATAATTAGTATTCAATTTAGTGATTTACTTTTCTAGTTTGAGTCAAGATTATCAATTATTACAAATTGTCGTAATGAGAATTTTTTTTCATCGTACGCAGCGAGTTGTGATCTTGCATGAAAGAATGGCAGGAGAAGATTCAAGAACAACTTTCAAAAAGGCTTGAAGGGCAATGGGAAAAGAGCAAAGAGAGTGGAATTAATTGGAATGCTCTACCAAAGCACCAGTATAAGTATGATGGGTTGAATGGCCTGTGTGGAATCACAACGATTCAAGACTGGAAATTGAAAACAGAGCAGCAGCAAAAAGGAATCAAAGAACAGATGGCGATGCCCCCTTGCCACAGAGCAATACCCCCTCGCCAGTGTCACCAACCCGCAGACAACAATTTATTATTCAAATAATTGTTTTAACTTCATCAAACATCCTAAGTGGAAAATTAGAGGGAAGCTGGTGATTTGACAGATTCATAACATCAGGTTAAAGTCAAACAAGTTTATTTGATAGTAAACCCACAAGCTTTCGGAACGCTGTTCCTTCGTCAGGTGAGTGAAAAGTTCTGATCAGAGACGGGCATACAAAGGCACACACAGTTTATAGAATACTGATTAGAATGCGAGTCTTTACAGCTAATCTGCTATTCAAATCTTAAAAGGGCAGACAATTCCCATTTGACAGATTCCCATCGATTTCACAGTGAAGGGAGATCCAGGAAGAGCCAGTGAAGTAATTTATATCAACAAACTGCCGTTAGAAGGAGAAAGGATTATTTTGGCTCCAATAAAAAACCAAAGGTTAAGAGACCAATAAATGCAAATAATTAAATACCCAATGAGGCATCACAATGAGTAGGCCTTTGAAATGTCGAAGGACAACGACTCACTCAGCTCACTGCAGGATTACATTAGATTTCTGTTACTATTTCTTAAGGTTTTTTTTCCTATGTGATTTTATATCTCTGTAGTAGATAGGTTTTTAAATTGAAGATGGGATGTTAAGAAAAAGTCACACTGGGATGGGATTGCAATCACTTAGAAAGCCAGAGCAGATAAGACCAGCAGGTATTCTTGACTAAAACATTAATGAACCATTTAGGTTTTTACAATAATCAGACAGTTTTGCAGTCACTTTTGTTGAAAGGAGATTTTTATTTCAAGAATATTTTAAAAAATCAAGCTGAGAATGTGCCAGAGAGGGATTTAAATTCTTATTCTCCAGATATATTTTTGATCAGCAAATCCAGCATGAAGGATATAGTGTGCAGAAGGAACGAGAGAGGGAGGGTCAAACCCATTAACAACAAGTTGTGAAGAGTCTGGGTCGGAGGGGGTCACTGCACAGTGGGGGGCAGCTTTGGGCAAAGCAGACCTTTTTAAAAAATTACAAATTGCTCAGGACTGCATCAGGAAACCAGAAAACAGCAACATCCAGAATCCTCTCAAAGTCAAACCCATGCTCCAGGCCTCTGGGCAAACTATCCCAGGCATGTTTCCATCAGGAGCAGGTCCACTCAACCACCTAAATGTGCCTTTTTTATAAACCAAGTTCAGCAAACTGCCTAAAAAACAATCCGAAAGAAAATTGATGGCATAAAATATTGAGTAGTTTCAGTGGCTGACGTCTTCCGTGCATTATTGACTGATGCTGACTGCAGGACAAGTCAATAAGGTTAGTATATCCTGATAAAATCCTAATAATATAAAGGCACACACTCAGTTTACAGAATACTGATTAGAATGCGAGTCTTTACAGATAATCAAGTCTTAAAGGTGCAGACAATGTGAGTGAAAATAGCATTAAATGTAGGTTAAAAAGATGTGCATTATCTCCAGTAAGTGAGATGTCGCAAGCCTAGGCAAGTCGTGGGGGTTACAAATAGTGTGACAGGAACCCAAGATCCCGGTTGAGGCTTTCCTCATATGTGCGGAACTTGGCTATCAGTTTTTGCTCAGATCTTCGGGTAAGCATTCTCTAAGGCGGCCTTCATGACACACGATAGCACAGCGTCTGCACCTTTAAGACTTGATTAGCTGTAAAGACTCACATTCTAATCAGTATTCTGTAAACTGTGTGCGCCTTTATATGCCCTGTTTGTGATCAAATCTCTCCACTCACCTGACGAAGGGACACTAGCCCTGAAAGCCAGTGGCGTTTGCTACCAAACAAACTTGTTGGATTTTAACTTAGTGTTGTGAGACTTCTTACTGAGTTACAACTGAACAGGGTCTACTAACCCACTGGAAATTTGGGGATATGTAACTTGAAGCAATTGGGTACAATCAAGATAGAAATTTGTGTATAGATAATGTGACTCAAGTTCAACAGCAGAAATGCAATGGACAAGAAATATACACAGACATTTCTTTTTTTTTAAATTATGGGTGGGGATGTCACTGGTTAGGCCGGCACTTACTGCTCATCCCTAATTGCCCCGGTGGGTAGCGAATTGCCTTCTTGAACCACAGCAGTCTGAGGTGCAAGGAAGGGGATCCAGGATTTTGACCCACGTACAGTGAAGGAACCGCAATATAAGTTAGGATGATGAGTGATTTGGAGGGGAACCTCCAGGCTGTGTCTCCCCCCACCCCTCTCCCGCCCCCGCCCCGCCAAGGTATCTACTGCTCTTGAGCTTCTAGATGGTAGTGGTCATAGGTTTGGAAGGTGCTGTTGAAGGAACCTTGGTGAGATCCTGCAGTGCAACTTGTATGTGGTGTATACAATTGCCACTATGCATCAGTGGTGGAGGCTTGACTGTGGAAGTAATAGTGTTTTTTTCTTGGATGGTGTTGAGCTTGCTACAGATTGGGACAAAACAAATGCTGTCAAGCTTCTTGAATGTTGTTGAGGCTGCATTCATTCAGGCAAGTGGAAAGTATTTCATCACACTCCTGATATGTGTGTTGTAGATGGAAGAAAGGCTTGAGGAGTCAGGAGGTGAATTAATTGACGCAGAATTTCTAGCATATGACTTGCTCTGATAGCCACAGTATTTACATGGGCCTAGAGCAACAAAAAAATCATATAGTGTGGTAGAGGCCATTTGGCCCATCAAGTCTGCACCAACTCTATGACAGATTATGTTACTCAGACTCTCTTACCATCCCTATTCTCATAACTCCATACATCAGGCATTACTATTTCTAATCCATGTAACCTGCAGATCTTTGGACTGAGGAATAGTTGCAGTGATGTTCCAGAACTGAGATGATTGACCTTCAATCACCACAACCTGATATGACTCCATCAAGTGGAGAGTTTTCACCATGATTCTTATTGGCCACAGTTTTGCTAGGGCTCCTTAATGCCACAGCTGATCAGATGTGGTCTTGATGTCAAAGACAGGCACTCTCAGCTCACCTCTGTCATTCAGCTGTTCATGTTTGAACCATGGCCGTAATGAGGTCAGGAGCTGAGTGCCCCGGCAAAAGCCAAACTGAGTGTTCGTGGACAGGTTATTGCTGAGCAGGTATTGCTTGGTAGCACTGCTGATGACTCCTTCCATCACTTCACTAGTGATTGAGGGTAGGCTGATCAGGCAGTAACAGACTGGGTTTGATTTGTCCTGTTCCTTGTGTATAATTTCCACATTATTGGGTAGATGCCAGTGTGGAACTGTACTAGAAGAACTTGGCTGTGGACACAGTAAGTGCTGCAGCACAGACTTTCAGTGCTATTGCTGGAATATTGTCAGAGCGCATTGCCTTTGCAGTGCCTTCAGCCATTTCCTGACATCACACAGAGTGAATCAAATTGGCTGAAGACTGACATTTGTGATGCTGAGGGTTCTGGAGGAAGCAGAAGTAGATCACTCACAGAATCAATGCAGTGCAGGAGGCCATTCAGCCCATTGAGCTTGCACCGCCAACAATCTCATCCAGCCCTAACCCACGTATTTACCCTGCTGGTGTCGGGAGACTAAGAGACAATTTTGCACTGTCAATCAACCTAACTGAACATCTTTCGGACTGTGGGAGGAAACTGGAGCACCTAGACAAAACTCATGCAGACACAGGAAGAACATGCAAACTCCAATCTGACAGTAAACCTAAGGCTGGGATTGAACCCGGATCTCTGGTAGCCTCAGCATATTGGTCTACAATTGTTGCAAAAGCAACAATGTCTTATCTCTTGCACTGATCTATTGGACTCCTCCATCATTGAGGATGGCGATATTTGTGAAGTCTCCTCCTCCTCCAGTGAGTGTTTAACTGTCCACCACCATTCATGGATGGACATGGCAGAACTACAAATGATCTGTTGCTTGCGGAATCACTTACCTCTGTTATTTGCTGCTTATGCTGTTTGGCACACCAATAATCCTATTTTGTAGCTTCACCAGGTTGACGCCTCATTTTTAAGTATGCCTGGTGTTGTAGCTGGCATGCCCTCCTGCACTCTATATTCGACACCGGTTCATCTCTCGGCTTGGTAATGGTTGAGTGGAGAATATGCCATGCCATAAGGTTACAAATTGTGATCAAGTGTAATTCTAATACTGCCAACGGCCCAGAGCACCCCACAGATGCCCAGTTTTGAGCTGTTAGATCTGTTTGACAATGCCTTTCCCTCTTGTTGGTTCCCTCACCATCTGTTTAGCAGCTATGACCTATAAAACCCATCCAGAGTACATTCTGCAATCTTGCCACCCTCCAAGTGACGTTCAATCACTTGACTAGCCCACAGCTGGGGGGGGAGGGGGGGGAGGAAGAGAGAGAGTTTTCTTGCCCATTTCTGACCTGGTGCCACAAGGCTTTATGCAGAGTTGATGTTGAGGATTCCCAGGGGAACTCCCTCCAGACTATATACCACTGTGCCACCCCACCACCTCTACTGTCCTGCTTGGACATACCATACATGGGGATAATGATGTCTGGTTTCATTCCTTTTATATCAATTGAGTATAACTAAATGTTTGCTAGACCATTTCATTGGTATTTAAGAGTCAACTACGTTGTGGGCCCGAAGTCATATGTAGGCCAGATCAAGGAAGGACATTAGTGTATCGACAATGATTTCATGGTTATCTTTGAAATTTTAATTCCAGATATTTTATTGAATTTTTAAATCCCACTAATCATGGTGGGATTCGAACCCGTTCCTCTGAGCATTACACTGGGTCTCTGGGTTACTAGTCAAGGACAATACCACTGTGGCACCACCGCACCCTATATATATATATACATCATACTCAATGATGTAGATTAAATTATGTCCATCACTGACCTGCCCAATTAAATATCTAATAGAATTTTCAGATGCAACTTGTCCTTTCTCCCAATCCCACCCCAACCCCATTTGGGAATATCTCTGAACTTGACCAATTTACAGCAGATTTCTGAATCTATGTCCCACTAGGATTGAAACAGTAGACATCTTTAATCTTTATTCTTCATGGGATGTGGGCATTGCTGCCAAGGCCAGCATTTGTCCATACTCATTTGCCCCTGAATTGAGTGGTTCATTAAGCCAATTAAGAATTAACCACATTGCTAGAGTGATAGGTACACCAGACCAGGCAAGGATGGCAGATTTCTTTCCAAGGGTACAAGTTGAAATAGACAATCAGTGATAGTTTCATGGTCACCATTACAGGAACAAGCTTTAGAATCCAGATTTATTCATTGATTCTAAAAATTCCATCAGTTGTCTTAGCAGGATTTAAACTCATTCCCCTCAGGTATTAACCTGGACCTCTAGATTACTAGTTGAGTGACAAGTACTGTTGAGTGACATTACCACTTTAGCACCATTCCCCAGTACCTCACTGCCTTGGCTAGGCTCTCAACCCAGAAATAGATTGATTTTTAAACCATCATCCTTCATTTCAATTCATTCTCTTTTTGTTTAACTCCACCAGTATTACAATCCTCCAAAATATCTCCATTCCTGCAATGCTGGTCTCTTGCACATCTTGATTTTAATCACTCCAACCGTGGTGGCTGTTCCTTCAGCTGCTGAAACCCAAAGTTATGGAATTCCTTCCTTATTTCACTTCTTTTTGCAGAAGCTTTTTATAACCTTTGACCAAGCTTTTGGTCACCGATCTTTGCTTGGTTCAAATGATTAATTTTGTTTGATAATGTAAATACAATGTAAAGTGCTTTACAAATATAACATCTTGATGTCTGAACTCTGACAAATGTTGGTCCAGACACAAGCGACTGCGAAAATCATTCCCATTTCCAATGGGAGAGTATCTTAAGTATGCATGTACACACTCCCCTGGGTGTGCCTCACTGCCCACTCGTAAAGGCAGTATCATAGGAAGGATCTCTATAAAAGGCAGTATGAAAAAGAAAAATAATCATTTCTAAAATTGCTTTTATCACAATTGCTAACTCTTCTGTCTAAGATTTTAGATGGAGACAGAGCCCTTTTAACTCCAATATGCTACTGCTTACAATTCCCAGTTAAAAATCAATCCCAGAAAAATGACCTGAATAATAGAGCCAATATTAAATTCCATTAAGTCTCATTAATGAGACAGCCTAGCTCTGATTCAATCATGCTCCCAGTGGAACAGGCTGATCTAGTCAAAATTGTACATTTAAAAATTTTAACACGCCTAGCAATGATCCTCACATCCAACAAGAGCCACACAATGGCTTATTAGGAAGAGGAGGAAAATCAAGAGAAATTTCAAAAATGGGGAGTGGTTTGGGAAGCTTTTAAGAGGGAGGAAGGAAGGAAGGAAAGCTCAGGAGACACTAATGGAGCCCAGGTCGAGTAGGTGGAATGGAATGGCTGGAAAAGAATGGAGGAGTGGGGTGGGGCAAATAGCGGCGGAATCACAATAGTGATTTCACAGCGGAGGTTACTTTACTACCGTTAGCCGATGAAATGGCATCAAATGCAGCTTCCCGGTCTTTAATGTAGGGTCTTGTTCGGTTACTGTGTATCTCTCAGCTGCAATCTAATGGTTTACAATGTTGCATCGCCGCTGCAGTTTTCTCTGCAGCTCCAACGCTGGCATGTCGGTTTCTCACTGTTCCCAAACAATGCTCACTTTCAGGCTTTCTACTTCCCACTCCCGCTCTGAGAATCTTGTCCCTAACAGTTCCGCGCACATACTCACCACCCTGGAACCGGCCACAGTTGTATAATACACTCTCACACTCATCTTCTTCACGTCTCTGCTGCTTCTACTCTCAACACTGACACTCTCATCCGAGCAACGCTGCTCCATGTGATACAAACGGCCAATTGGAGCAGTTAGCGTCAGGAGAAATTTAGGGACCGTCTCGAAATGAAAAGCATCAATTGCAGTGGCTCTATCAATCCTCAATTCATCCTGTAATTCAAATAAGTAAATCGAGTGACATAAAGCAAAGAAAAAGTGAAATATCCATAAAACTTAAAGATCTGGCTACCATTTAATGATAAGGTATTTCTCATAAATGTGGTGCTCTACAAAGTTTTAAACAAATTAGTTCTCCTTCATGCACAGAAACAACTAGCGCAAAGCCCCATCCACAAGATCTCATTAAGTACTCCAGGATAGGTGAGGAAGAGTGAAGATCCCTCCATCCAATTTATTTTGACTTATTATTGTCACATGTATTAGTAAACAGTGAAAAGTCTTGTCTCTTGTGTGCTGTACAAATGATGCATACTTTTCATAGAGAAGGGAAGAGAGCCCAGAATGTGGTGTTATAGTCATAGTTAGAGCACAGAGAAAGATCAAAATGCGAGGTAGGTCCATTCAAAAGTCTGATGGCAGCAGGAAAGAAGCTGTTCTTGAGCTGGTTGGTACTACAGACAGAAGGCAGTAACTTAGCTTGGCCAGAAACAAATCAACAATGAACTGTTCATCCAATGGAAATTGTACGTTTGATTATCTTTTGTAGCATTGTTGACGGACTGCTTATACTGTAATGTTTCTGTAACTAACATTAAATTGTGTGGTGGTGATTTTGAAACCATCAAACTTACATGCCCCATGTAATTTTTCATAAATCTCAGATAAAAGAATCAAACTTGTTGACTCCCAGAATGGACTTTCACTTAAATGTAATTTAAATACAAATTGCTTTCTTTATGAGGATGACTTGAGAAGATTTGGGACAGAGGATGATATAAATAGGTACAATCACAGCCGATTTCAGGAGACCAATATTCTATACCTCCTTTAAATGGGCAAGGTCTAGATTTTATCAGCATGGTGCAATTCAGAACTCTCCTTTTCATCAGAAAAATTGTGTGATGAGGGAGTTGAATCAAAAGCAGCGATTGCAACAGGCAGGTATTTAGTTGGCAAATATATCACAGGTGGTCAATCTGCTTTTGTCTCATTTGCATTTCACATAAGTTGAATTTCATCACCAATTTGATCTGTTTCTAGAGGGGTTAGAGGGACATGGTGAGAAGATGGATGACTCAGGCTAATGTCTGAAAAAAGGGTAGGAATGCTGACCATTTTACTACTGCTAAATATTATTCAGTATTTAGGATGTCATACAGGCACAATCAGCAGAATCACTGACAGCAGATGAGGTGTCAGCCAGCTTGTCAAAATTTGGTGCTTTGTATAAACAGCCCAACTGAATATCCTGTTACTGTTCAGACAGGTGCAACTGTCCACTCGTACCCACCTGGAATTTCACTCGTTTCCTTTAAATGCTTGGAATCTTGCTGTGCCAAGACTGGGGGTGTATGACTCCCATCTATCGTTTTTCCCACGCCGGGGAATTCAGCATTAAAACGCCTGTCCCGGAAGATCACATCTCTCCTGTCAGTAACCTAGTCAGGCCACAAATCACAAAGACCACTGTATGTTAGATGTGGTTTCACCATGGACTTTTGGAAATGATTGCATTGTGTTAAATAAATTATTCTCCCCAAATAGAGGAGCACAGTGCCCCATCCTGCCTAAATCTCTCATAACCACAATCTCCAACACGTCCTGGATTGATGACTGATCCTTGGCTCCTTGCAGTTGTGAGAATTGACCATAAAACTAATAAACCCAGACACACTCTACTTATGCTTGAGACTCATGAGGCTGAATAAACTAATTAATTAGATAACATGATTCTACTCATTCAACAAGGTTCATCAAATGTTCACAGGGCTGATTCTGATCCCAGGGTTCAGGCCAGTTGGTTGTGCTGAGCATAAGTTCATGGGTACTGGTCTCTATTGTAATAATTCACTCATCATAACCATTCTTCTTGTTTGAGCCAAAGATAGTGGTATGTTATTGAAAACTGGAAAGCATCCCATATGAGGCTGATTCTGGTCTCATCTCCTATCTGTATCCCAGTATGATCCGGCTGGAAGTGGGATGGAGGATACTGGACGGTGCACTGCACTGAAATTCCTGACTGATGGTTTAGCCAGTTTTTTTCTGTTTCCATTTTGAAGGATTAAAATTACTGATTACTGATTCCATCTATGGTTGTCCACTTGCCACATGAATTGCAAAGGAGCACGTACAATGACATACCATCTCCTGCACTGGAAAGCCTGTATGAAACTATTAAAAGGGAAATATCTTTGAAAACTTTTTCCATATTTCTGAAACTAATTCACTCATAGCTCCATATTACCAATCTAACATTACAATCATTTATTTAAATGGCCAGCATGGAAACCTCACTCTGGGTTTGAGTCTTGTTATGGTCCAGGTTAGAAACTACAAAGTGTTTTATGAAGCCTGCCCGAACCATAAGGTTTGCATTTTGAATTTGTCTAGGATAAACATGAGATGTTTCACTACAGGTGTGATTCTAAAGACCCACTAGGGAGCTTTTATCAAACAAAGTTTATTTAAGAATATAGTTAACATGTATAATAAGAAAATTAGCAAGAACTTTTATTAATTACAAAGAAACAAAACTATTGTAATACATATGCTTTAATATCTCTAATGTATTCTACTTAAACCAAAACCCATTGATTAAAAAAATCCTTTTCACAGGTTTAAAACAGCAGACATTACTGCTCACACAATAATGGATATTTGAGTCCTTTGGTTGAAATCTGCAGTTCTCTGGATTCACTCCTAACAGTTTGAACACAAGACAGCTTCCCAAAACACCAGAAAGAATATGTTGGTTGTCTTTCTGAGGCAGCAGGAGATGTGAGTAGTATCAATGGTTGGGAGGCTGGATTGCAATGATAAACTGGGCTTCACTCATAACCCTTTGTAGTTTCTTGCAGTCTTAGTCAGAGTAGGACCCATACCAAGCTGTGATATAACCAGGAAGAATGCTTTCTACAGTGCATCTGTAAAAGTTGGACAGAGTTGTAGTGGACATGCCAAATTTCCTTTGTCTTCTGAAAAAGTAGAGGCATTGGTGGGCTTTGTTAACTATAATGTCAGCATGGGGGGACCAGGACAGGTTGTAATGACCTGGACAACTAAAAACATGAAGCTCTCAACCATTTCTACTTCATCCATAGTAATCTAGATAGAGGCATGTCCTCCACCATGCTTCCTATGTCAATAACAATTTCCTTTGTTTTTTGATATTGGAGAGAGAGATTATTGTCATCACACCAGTTTACCAGATTCTCTGTCTCTTTCCTGCACTCCGTCTCATCATTGTTGGCAAGTTCCTCTGAATATGATCTCAATTGCTCAGTGAATTATGTTCATTTTCAATCAGTCTTTCCTCCTATAAACATGATCAAAAAGACGCTGAATAATTGAACAATACCAATGCCCATAGCAAAAGCAGTGGCCAATTTATATACAGCAAGGTTTCACAGCTACGTGATAATGATCTAAAAAAAACTGGAAAATCTCATCAGGTCCAACAGCACATATTGAAAGAGAATAAAGCCAATGTCAAGTCTGAGTTGACAAAGGGTCATCCTGACTCAAAATATTAATCCTGTTCCCTCTAGATGCTCAGTAAGAAGTCGCATAACACCAGGTTAAAGTCCAACAGGTTGCTAGATTGAAAAGTGGGTTTTTCTTTGGACTTTAACCTGGTGTTGTGAGATTTCTTACTGTGTTTACCCCGGTCCAACACCGGCATCTTTGCATCACCCTCCAGATGCTGTCAGACTGATTGGAGTTTTGCAGGATTTTCTGATTTTGTTTCAGATTCCAGCATCCACAGTAATTTGCTCATATATCAATGTAATAATGATATTTTTAAGGGATGCCAATCAAAGAATGAACGTTGAACACGCGATGGATGGTTTAAATACCCAATTTGATAAAAGAATCAGTGAACCAATGAGTCATTTTAAAATGATCCATTTAATTCTCAACGTGGCGAGGGAAGCAATGGATTTCCATTATTGAGGGAGTAACCCAATTTAATCTCCCTTCCACTCCTAAAAGAGCAGCAAGTTGGAGTTCACTCAATAGTTGCCCTCAGTACCATTCTCAACAGACATGCAAAATTGGTTTCTCCTGCAGGAAACTGAATCAAGAGTAAAAGGATAAAAGCAGTTTGTTTTTACTTTGCTGGCTTGGAACACTGAAACCAAATGTAATTCCCTAGGCAAGAGCTCATTCGCAGCAGATTAATAATCAATCCCAAGGTCACCAGTACATCATCTTGCATATCTTATTCAACAATACAAAATTGATTGTCGTCTCAGATTTCTGCAATGGATATAGGTCTGTTTCTGGTCGCTTCCACATCAGCATTAATGGCTAACATTTGGTCAGTCACTTTTCACTAAGAGCACAATAACTAGCATGCAAAGAAAAACCCATTTTTTGAACTAGCATTGTCTGACGTTAAATCCAATAGATCAAGAGCAGTATTTCATTGACCTGAGAAGTAATAAGTACACAAGGTGACAATTCAACATTTCATTCTGTACCTTCCATTTATAATTGGAAGTGTTATCATTTTCTTTCATTACGCAATGCACAATGGCAAGATGTACGTTTTATTCAATTGAACATTTTCTTTGAACAACCTGCATTTATATAGCACCTTTAATGAAATTATTATGCCCCTGAGCATTTCATTGGAGTGTTCTCACACAAAATCTGTATTCAGGCTGCAGATCAGTTATGGACAATCTAGGCAATTGAGTGGGCTGCATGAGTGGTTCTCCATCATGCCTATAGGCACACAAGTGAAATTGGACATTTGCATTAATTATGACCCAATGAATGAAATTAAATACATTTAATACATTTAACATACAAATTTCACAGTTACAGTTAAATAAACATTCCTATTACTGGAACTATCAACTTCAAAAGGGCAAAAACAAATATTTATGCTTAACACTATTGAGACTTCTGATTAGAATTGTCCTCCACAAGTTTTCTTAGATTAGGATTCCAAGATGTGTAGACATTTTGCAATTCAGCACTGAATGTCGCGTTTCTTGCATTTGATATGGTCCATTGCAGAAAATGTTTGCTCATTTGTATATCGATCTAAACATTGATTTCAACTTTGCAATGCAATGCTGGAGAACTGGGCTGGGGCAAATGTAGCCCAATCCATCATGCAAATCAGCCTCTCAGTCATTGACTGTCTACACTTCCCACTGCCTTGGCAAAGCAGTCAGCATAATCAAGGACCCCACACACCCTGGACATATTCTGATACAAAAATCTGGGGTCACATGCCAACCAACTGAAGAACAGTTTTTTCCCTGCTGCTGTCAGACTTTTGAATGGACTTACCTTGCATTAAATTGATCTTTTTGTACACACTAGCTATGACTGTAACACTACATTCTGCACACTCATTTTTCCTTTTCTATGAACAATATGCACTGTCCATATAGCGTGCAAAAACAGTATTTTTCAATGTATGCTAGTATGTGACAATAATAAATCAACAAAAATTCTCACAAAACTTTCCTCTTTAGCTAGTTAATCTCATCTTCATTCAGGGCATGAATATAAATTCCTCTTCAAACCTCCCCTTATAAATCTCAAGCCTTTGACACACAGCCACATTTACTCAGATCAAATTCAAATGGATTTGAAAGCCATGAGGGGAAGGGCTTCAGATCAATCAGGGAAGTGATTTTCAAATCATCCTGCCAATGGAGACAGTGCTTGCATATGCACTGATGGATCATATTGATTTCCTTGCTCAGTGTTTTTTTTTAAGAATTCTGTTCAAATTTTGGAAATAAATACAGTCACATGGAGGTAACTGAGTGAACATTAACCGCAGTGCAGTATGAATTTTCGTACACTAGTAATTATTGCATGCAAGGGGTGATTTTGCTCTTGTAGTGACTGATTCAACAAGTTCAGGTGACCAGTGGTGTTGACATGAAAACCTGCATCAAAACCCAGCTTACATCTAACTCTGGATATTTGAGATGTTAATGCAAGAAATTGCTAGATTTCCAGGACAAATGCATTGAAGTTGTCCAGTTCTGGACCATGACTTAACCCATACACTTCAGCATATATGCCAAAAATCTCCATATCCTGCTTCAATTTGGTGCACAAGTCCCACAGTGATGGGATGTGCATATAGGAAGTTAATAACTTGTCCCACTTTTGTCCATTACAATGTTCAGTTCGTTTTCCTTGTAATGATTGGCACAGAGCAGTTCTTGATGTGTTATGCAATGCACAGCAAACATATTAGGTACACAAACTTTCAACAGAGCTGCAAATGCTAGTGTATTCCTGGCAATGGAGAGGTATCGATCTCTTGCAACCGATTCAATTATTTCCAAAGGTAACTTGTGCTCTATAGAATGAGTTAATGCATTGAAAAAGACAGCCCTATGCACATCCATGTATTCCCAAGATCTACAAATTCTTCCATCACATTCAAATCATTGTCAACACAATTAACCCATATGTAAAGCTGAGCAGTGTTGTTATCTTTGCATTCATAGCCTCTCAGATCTGAAAGCTGCTTTGCCAACTCTGCAGCAATTTCTTGCACTCTGCACCTGCTGAGTTGCAGACACTTAACACATTTGATTATTTTCTCTTGGTTTTCAAACCCGGCAAATATAACATCTGCAGATTCGATGATGCATTCTTTCACTTATTTCCCATCTGAAAATTACTTTTTTTTTTGCAATTAACTAATTAATACAAAAGCTAACCAAAGTAACTGCATCATTATCATTTGCCCAATACCTCCCTCTGTTTTAGAATCAGAGACATACAGCACAGAAACAGGCCCTTCAATCCAACTCATCCTCAATGACCAGGTTTCCTAAACTGAACTAGTCCCTCAAAACCTTTCTTATCAATGTACCTTGCTCAAACGGGGAGGCGATGGCTAGTAGTATAATTAAAGAAGAAAGAACAAAACAGCACAGGAAACAGGCCCTTCGGCCCAACGAGCCCACGCTGCCACCCCGATGTTCCCACCTCTACCCGCGATCCCTGTTCGTGTTTATAGATTTATGGATTAAAAACCAAATTTGAGACAATTTAGGGAGAATTTGTTTTGCCAATTAGCCTAAGAGCACATCTTTGGGATGTGGGAGGAAACAGGAGTGCCCGGAGAAAATCCACGCAAGCATGGGGAGAATGAGCGAACTCCCACAGACACAGGCCCAAATCCATGTATTTGCACAGCACAGCGAAAGTCACTGAGCTGTCGTGTTGTCCATCAAATGGTCCAGGTCAAGCATACACTAACGACGTGAAGCACTAGGATACTCTCGAAAAAAATCCTCTCACGACCCATCACGTATATGCCCCTTGTTGGACAACAAGGTGGACCAAAGCACCTGTAGGATAAAAACAAGTACATCAATATCATCATCTATTTACACATTTCCCAGGGACTCCCAAGGCTCATGATTCCTATTTTAAATCAGTTTTCTATACCCCTCCATTTCCATTCTGTTCATGTGCCCATCTAAGTATTTCTTAAATAACTCGAGTACCTGCCTCCACCACTTTACTTGGCAGCGCATTCCATACCCCCACCACCCTCTGTGTGAAAAAACTCCCTCTAGCATCCAAATTATACCTTACCCCCCTCACCCTAAGCCCGTGACCCCTCGTGCTATTCGAGTCCATCATAGGAAAAAGCTTAAACCTGTTTACTCTATCTATACCCCTCATAATCTTGTACACCTCTAATAGATCTCCTCTAAGTCTACATCTTTCTAAGGAAAACAGTCCCTTGATAGACTATTAATCGAGAAACTCAGCTAATGTGCTGGAGACCCAAGTTTGAATCCTGCCATAGCAGAAGGTGGAATTTGAAGTCAGAATCATACAACGCAGAGACCCATCATGTCTGCATGACACATTAGAAACACCTGAACTCCCATCTAATCTCATCTGCCAGCACTTGGCCATGGCACATCATAACATTCAGGGCAAAGTGCTCATCCAGACACTTAAGGATGTGAGGCAACCCGCCTTTACTACCTTCCCAGGCAGCGCTTTTCAAACCATCACCATGCTCTGGGTAAAAATGTCATCCTCCCCAAATCTCCCCTCCCTCACCATGAACCTATGTCCCCTTGCGACTGACCTTTTAACTATGGGAATAGTTACTTTTTATCCATTCTGTCCATGTCTCTCAATCTTGAGCACCTTGATAAGGTCACCCCTCAGTCTTCTCTGCTCCAAACAATCCAAGCTTATCCAATTCTTCTGTTCCATCCCAGGTGACAATTCAGTGAATCTTTACACCCTCTCCAGTGAGATCACATCCTTCCGGTAAGGTGGTGATCAAAACCTGCACACAATACTCGAGCTGTAGACTCACTACAATTTTATACACCTCCAATACAACTTCCCTGCTTTTGTAAATTTATGCCTCGATCAATAAAGCAAGTGTCCCACATGCCTTTTCATCATTCTACTAATATGCTCTTCTGCTTTAAAGATCTGTGGACAAACATGCCAAAATCCTTTGTTTCATAGAACTTCCTAGTATCTTACCATTGAGTACTTTGTCAAATTACTTCTTCCAAAGCATATCACCTCACTTCGCAGGGTTAAATACCATCTACCACTTATCTGCCCATTCCATCTATATCACCTTGTTATCCAAGACACTCCGCCTCACATAACGACCTGTCCAATATTTGTGTCATTGGCAAATTTACTAATCCTAGTCCCAAATAGTCATTTACATAGATGACAAATAAAGGGGGCCCAACACAGATCAATGAGGTACACCATTGATCATTGGCTTCCAGTCACTAAAGCAGCCTTCTGTCATCACCCTCTGTCTCCTACAATTGAGCCAACTGTGAATCCACTTTATGAAATTACCCTGTATCAAATGTGAATTTATCTTCTTTCCAAGTCTCCCATGTGGGATCTTGTCAAAGGCTTTGCTGAAATCCATATAAACTACACTGACTGTTCCAACTTCACCTACACACTCAAAAAAATTCAATCCAGTTTGTTAGGCATGACCTCCCTCTGATGAAGCTATGCTGACTATCCCCAATTAGGCTTTGCCTCTCCAAGCTCTCCTTCAGAAGTTTCTCTAATAGTTTATCTAGCATTGACATGAGACTCACTGGTCTATAGTTCTCTGGTTCATCTCCACAACCCTTCTTAAATAGCAGAAGCACATTAGCTGTTCTCCAGTCATTTGGCACCTCTCCCGTGTCCAAAGAATTGAAACTTGGGTCAGGGCCCCTGCAATCACCTCCCTTACCTCCCACAACAGCCTAGGGCACAATTCATCTCGATATGGAGTTTTACCCATGACTAAAGACTGCCAAAACTTCCAGTGCTTTGTCCTTCCCTATGTCAATTTGCTCAAGAATCTGTCTCTTTGCCTGAATTCCATATCATTATTCCCCATTTTCTTGAGTAAAGATGGATGTGAAATATTAATTCAACATTCTATCAATGTCATCTGATTCCACTCTCAGATTGCCCCCTCTATCTCTAATGAGCCCTACTCTCTCTCTGGTTATCATCTTACTATTGATTTACTCATGGAATATCTTGGGATTTTCCCTAATTTTACCAGCCGGAACTCTCTCTCATATTTCCTCTTTGCATTCCTAGTTGCTTCCTGAAGTCCCACCCTACACTTTCTATGCCTCACTAATGCCTCCACTGATTTGCTTGCCTTGTACTTTTTAAAAGCCTTTCTTTTCCTTATCATTGTGTCCTGAATATCTCTGGTCATCCATGGTTCTCTGGGCTTGTTAATCCGACCTATAACCCTAGAGGAACATGCTGGGCTTGTACCCTCTCCATTTCCTTTTTGCATTCCCCCCCCCCTCTCTGCCACCATTGCTCTTTTGCAGATATTCCCATTAGTAGCTGTTCTACCTTGGTCAGATTCTGTCTTATTTTATTAAAATCCACTATCCCCAATCAAAAACTTTTCAGCTTGTCTATTCCCTTGTCCATAACAAGCTTAAGTTATGTCATATTGTGGTCACTGTCACTAAAGTGTTTCCCCACTACCACCTCAATAACTGCTTGGCTTCAGTGTCCAGAATCAGGTCCAGCACAGCTCCATCCCTTGTTGGGCCCTCCACATATTGATATAAAAAGTTCTCCTGTACATATTTCAAGAAATGTACTCCATCCAAACCCTTAACACTACACATATCCCAGTTAATGTTTAGAAAGTTGACATCACTGAATAATTATTATTGTTTTTACAACCTCCTCAAACTGAACACAAACTTAATATCCCTCTATCTGGGTTCTATAATAAATACAATGTGGCTGCCCCTTTTTATTTCTAAACTCTATCCACAAAGCTTCATTTGGTGTCCCCTCCAGTACATAATCTCTCCTTATTGCAGTCACTGACTTCTTAACTAATAACGCAATGCCTCCTCCTCTTACCACCGCCCCTAAAGATTCTATATCCCGGAATGTTGAATTGCCAGTGATGTTCTTTCTTTAACCATATCTGATGGCGACTATACCGCACTTCCACGTTAATCATTGCCTTAAACTCATCCATTTTACCCGCATTGAAATAGAGACCATCCAGCCTGATTTTACTCCCTTAAAACACAGCTGCACTCCCTCTGACTTATTTGTTTTGCTGTATGATTCCATGCCCTTATTCTGCAAAGTCTTTGTCCCTTCTCCATGCCAAATTAGTTTAAATTCTTCCCGACAGTGCTAGCAAAACATCCCACAAGGATGATAGTCCCATTCTGGTTCAGATGTAGACTGTCCTCTCAAAAATGGTCCCAGTGATCCAGGAATCTAAAACCCTCCCTTCTGCACCAACTCTTAAGCCACTTATTCATCTGCAATATCTTCCCATTCTGTGCTCACTACTCATGGCACTGGCAGTAATCAAGATAATAACTTGAGGGGTCTTGCTTTTTAGTCTATTGCCTAACTCCCGACTTCTTGATTCAAGATCTCATCCCTCTTTCTGTCATTAGTACTAACATGTACCATAACCTCCGTCTTATGACCATTCCCCTTCAGAGTATACTGCAGCCAGTGACATCCTGGACCTTAGCACCAGAGAGGCAACATACCATCCTGGAGTCATGTTGAAGGTACCACCAGTCTGTACCCCTGACTACCAAATCCTCTATTATTATTACTTTGCCTCTCTTCGCACCCATCCCAACTTTGGCTCAGTCTGCACTCTGAGGAACCGGTACTGTCAGCCTCCAAAATGGAATATGGATTTGTATGCGAGACCCCCAGGGACTCCTGAACTACCTATCCAAATCTATTGGACTGCTTGTGGTCACTCATTCCCCAGGAGTGACCACTTCCCTAAATGTATTATCCACAATGCTCTCAGACTCTCGGATGCTCACGTTCTCAGCCACTGTTCCAGCTCCAAAATTTGAATCTCCAGGAGCCAAGCTGGACACATGCTGGCCCTAGGCACTGGAAATGTGCCCAGCCTTCCACACGGAGCAAGAAGAGGAAACCACATCTTCGAGCTCTTCAACCATAAAAAAATTCCCTATCCTTACCTAAACAATGAGTTTGAATATGGTTTGGAAATACCCTCTGGAAGTTACTGATTAGTTGTGTCTGTTGATCTCACATCATTTTCTGACCAATGTCTATGCCCTCCACCTCCCCAGGTGAGAGGAGGGAGGGAGGGAAAGAAACACCAGTGTTTTGGGCTCCTTTGCACCAGTTCTTACACTTCCCACTTTTCAGTAGATGTCACTGCCAACTCTCCCAGAATACACTGCAGTGAAATCTCACTGCCACCTCTGCTGGATTTTCATGGCTTTCTTCAAATTTTCAAGCTATTGGGCAGTATCTATTTGTCCTGTTGATGGATGGTACATTTCATAATGCCTGTTAACATTGTATTTCTTTTGCGACTAACACCTCATTGCAAATTAAGCACAACGGTGTCCTTTTCTGTTGACTAACAAAATAACCCAGCTATCAACTCTTACCATTACATAGAACACTACAGCACAAACAGGCTCTTTGGCCTCAAGTTGTGCCGATCATATCTATACCTACCAGGCCACAGAACTATCTGTAACTCCCAATCCCATTAAATCCGATGTACTCATCCAGAAGTCTCTGAAAAGACCTCTACCACCACTGACAGCAGCCGATTCCATTCACTCACCACCCTCAATGAAAAACATAACTCTAACATCTCGTCTGTACTTGCCCCCCAACACCTTAAACCTGTGTCCTCTCATAGTGACCATTTCAGCCCTGGGAAATAGCCTCTGAGAATCCACCCTATCTATTCCTCTCAACATCTTATAAACCTCTATCAGGTTGCCTCTCAACTTTGGTCTCTCCAGGGAGAAGAGACCTAGCTCTCTCAACCTAAGGCATGCTCCCCAATCCAGACAACTGCCCTTTTCAACAACTTCTTTTGTCTACTACTACTGCCTTTGCATCTTTTGATTTTTGCATTCTATTCTCCTTCCTCATTTACAAAAAAACCACATCTGTAATGCAGGAGCAGATAACCAGAAAAATCAAATAGTAAGAAGCTCAACCTCCCACATGTACTTCAGCACTGAACTCGATGGTTTCCCTACACTTGCTTATCTAGAATATGCTGGATGTGTTGTCTGAAAAGCAGGAACTCTGCAGCATCATGATCCCAGCATCAATTTAAGAGGGCAATCCAGGCGAGAACCTTAGCATCAAGCCCTGCTATCACCACCTAGTAGCATGCTGGAATCAACACATGGCAGCAATCCTAGACCTGAAGATAGTGGTGCAATTCCTCAGTGGACAAGACTCAACAGATAGCAGTGTGCTGACAGGTTGCATGAAGTCTGCAGGCTGCTCACCACTGCTCTAAATATTAGGAGGGTTTGAAGTGGTACTAAAGAGGTGAGAGAGTTGCCAAAATCAGGAGTTTGTTCTCCAAGGTGATTACAGAGATTGCAACAAGTGAGGCATACCAGATAAGAAATTTCAAGAGACTGTCAGACTGGGAGACAATTTACTATGGCAAGTGTAAAACTGAAAGCTTCTGGTCAAATTAAAATCTTGGGAAGAGCTTGTTCCCATTATCTTTCCCAGGAGAAGCCATGACGTTGCAATAAAAACCAGGAGGCTATTAGTGTTGTAAATCTAGCGCTAAAGTGAGTAATCTTGCCCCCTCCAGGGGGCTTCAAATCCTGAAGTGATCACAGATTCTTAATCATCAACTTTTCAAATCAGTTGAATAGAAAATTTTATTTGCAAATACGTGTACAAAATTTATAAATAATTCTTACATCAAAAATGTCCAAAAATTGTAATAAAATTAGTACAAACTGTTGTCATTTCAAGGCAAAGCAAGAGTGTGAGAGTTTGACTCTTTCACACTGATCCTAAAATGCAGCGATGAAATATCCTGAGCTGTGGTTCCATTTGCAGAGCCCACTTTCCCGTCTCTTCACACACGTATTATTCAGTGTCCTGAAATTTTTATATTTTTCATTATGAAAAAGGAAATAAAATTTCAAAATTAGGTAGAAGTTCAGAAACTGGCCAGTTTTGCATCAGATGTAACAAAAAGGAAAGCTTTTATTCAGCAGGAAACCAGACAAGGCAAGAGATCAGTATTACTTCGAGATGAGTTGCTTCTTTTTGCTGGTATCTAAAAATATAGATGCACATTAGATCTTCTATGGATTTCAAAAAGTTGTGAATGCTGAAAATCAACTGCAAAGAAGGTCTATCAATCTCTAAAAACAGATTCCATTAGGAAATTCTTTACAAATATTGCACTGTTTGCAAATCACAGTATCTCAATTATTCTGAGATAAACTGCCTAAATTAAAACAATAAATCAGCTAGTGCCTCTCCCTAAGGAAAGGCAAAGATCTTATATGCGCACTGTACAGCATTGCCTGGTTGAATAAATGACCATGGATCGATCCCAGCCCATGGAATTCACACAATACACTTTAACAGAAGGTTAAATGCTGCATTATTTTCAGTGACATTTTCTGCATGGTTAACAGGAATGAATATATAAAATCAAGCACTGCAGCAGTGATATGCTCTCTCAGCATCCTTTAGCAGTGCATGCTTTGAAAATTTCTCAAACTGACAACAGAATATGACCCAATTCAAAGATTCTCAGGACCAGAATCCATTTAGAATCATTTCTTAATTCAGTAATTTCTGAACAATGTAGGATCAGATTTTAATTAAGCTGGTGGTGGTGGTGGTGGGTTGGGGGGGTGGTTTGTCTCTCAATTCAGTTCTCAAAGCTCCTGATTTTCACTCTGTTTAGAGAAGATGCAGTGGGAACAATATCAGACAACTGGGAAGTTACTGAATATTGACAGGGGAGGATAAAAAGCTTCAGAGTGCATCTACTTCTGACCTGGGATTGCACATGGGCACAGGAAATGGCTCATTCCACAGGGCAAATATGTTTCACTCAGATCAGAGCTACATTCATTTTTTAAAAAGTTTAGAAACGAGAACACTGAGGATGATTACATGAATCTCAGCCAATGCCAACAGGACAATTGCACAGATCCATTCCAATCCAGCGTGTTCCACACCTCTCGTGTGCCCCAGTCCAGCCTGTCCCTTGTGTGCCTCAGTATCTTTGGTAGTGGCCAAGACATAGTCACTAGGAAATGTCACAGTTCTTCACAATGAGGCTGTGATGATCAAATGAAGAATCTTTTAATCTAACCTACATCTATAAATTCCCACCCTTGTTGTTGATTTGTTTAAATTGACAATTAAAGGAATGTGTTGCTTTAACCCATTCCTTTACATCTAGAAAAACTGCACACCTGAGAATCAATTTACGTGGAAGATTGTCACAGCTGTCTTCAAATTTAGTCCACACAGTTTCTCCCAAAATGGCTAATTGCACCACCCCCTTCAAAATACCTGATTACCCACTCTGGAGGATTATATTCTCACTGTCAACTCCAACAAAATCTAGAAGCAGAAACAATTGCTGCTAATCTAGGAATTGGCATTAAACACAAAAAAAGTACTGGAAAATTCAGATCAGACAGCATCTACGATCAGAGAACACCTGCTGAGAAGCTTAAACTGTATTTATCTCTACAGATATTGCCAGGTCTGCTGAGCATTCTCAGCATGAGTTTTAATCCAGATTTTCAGCATCCACAGTATTTTGTTTGAATTTAGTCATTACACAAGTCACTAGAAATTAAAAACACAAGAATTGCTTGCAAATTGAATGAGCACTTGTTCTGTAGTTTGAATATTTACTGAAATAGAGACAAGGGATACAAGTGACACAGCAGTAAATAGATTACCTCTGTTAATATCTTATAGGGATACTGCATTGTGGCAAGTTTGTGAACCTCTTTCCTGAACAGGTTTCAATCAAGGCATTTACCAGAATGTCTAACACAAAGATCCAGTGCAATGTTCTTCTAACTCAGACTTCTATCCTATTTCACATATTCACTGTGTGATGCAGTTGTCTCCCATGTCCTGAGCATATCGATCTGATATCCTAGTTCTTAACTCGTCGATATCTCTGCCCAGCTGCCTCACTTCAGCCAGTTTCTTGGTCAGTAGCTCCATGTTTTGCCAGTCCCCCTCCTCTGCACTGGAGTAATGCATCGCTGAAGGCATGCAATTAAAACACAAGAACATTAATCACAAACAGAAAAGTATCATTTGCCCACAGTCCTTCAAGGATTCTTGAAGAAACTCTCCCAATCCTAATTCACCAACACCATGTCCAGTTACTTGAACATTCACTCTCCCTTTCTCTACTCAATGAAAATTGGGAGTGGATAGTGGAACCTTTCCGCTTCAGGTGCGCACTGTCAGCATCCATACTGCAGACTAGGATTCATACAACCAGAATAGTTCTGTGTTTTCCCAGTCTAACCCAACAATGTGCTTTTAGCCAATCTCAAGATCATCACCACGCAACAGGGTATTACTTCCATTGCTTAAACCACCCATACCTGAGTTGATCAGTTCCAGCTTTGTGCAGTAGATCCAAAACATTAGGGTTAGATTGACAGTACCCAAATTCGTTTCACATAGGATTTAACACAGGTGGCAACTAACCTACTACAGCATACAGCTCTGTCTCCCCAAAGCCCTTGTCCTCTACCTAAAAACAAATCCAGCAGTATTAATAACTCATGAACCCACCCTTTGCCAACTGCTCAACATCCAGCTCCTTCTCAAAGGTGTAAGTTTTGAATCAACTCCTTCTAAGTGTTTGCACCCCATTTGATTGAAAAATATTGTCAACTCAACCTTAAGTTTTGTCAACTTTGTGCCTATCCCCTCTAACCTCAAACGCATGGGCCAAGTTAAATAGCTTCATTAGCTGCTTGACCCTGTCCTTAACAGTCCGAGCCTTGAAAACATCCTGACCCTTTCCCCTAAGCCTTTTTAAAATCCATTTATATTATTGAAGATTAAGCAATCCACACTAACAGTCTAGGACTGCCCTGTACAATCAGCCAAACTTTTTTCTGACTTCTGATCCAATGCCCACCATAGACAGCTGAATACCTTACCTGTCTTACTGATCACTACACTGCATGGATTGCAGGATATCACTTCAAATCCTTTGTAGCCACTTCAGCTTTACATTCTTTACAGCTACTTTTGACATCAGTTATATTTGTTACTGGTTCCAAATGCTTCCACATCAAAACTCACCTGCTTTATCTATAATTGGTCCAAGTCTTTCTTTTAGTAACATTTTTGCGCCTGCAGGATAACATTACCACAGACAGCTTACTACCTAACGCAAATACAAAAACACAGGATGCCTAGGACAAAGCCCTATAGAATAGCATATTGCATCTCAAGTAATTTGCACTTGCACTACCATTCTGTTCCATTGTTAAAGCACATTTACTGAATGTAAGCACTTTATCAAGTTATGAGCTTTAATCTTCACATCCACAGAATTGCTGTCCCCCATTAGCTTAGCTACCCCTTCAAGCCTCCTAGTAGATTTGTATGGTATGGGATCTCATTGTGAAAGAGGTCAACTATTCCCTATTATACCTGTACATTCCTTTTGAACATTCTAAGCATTTCTCCATCATTAACTGTCTACAATTAAATGGCTCATGCATCATCTCACATCTCAGCATTGGCAAATATTGAATTTATATTCAATGAAAGCATTTCTGCGATTGCTATACAAAATTTGATTAGTAGACATTCTGCTAAATTTCTAAAAATGAGGAACAAATCATCAACTTTATTCACTAAAACTAGACTGTAACCGTTGGGAAATGTAATTTTAAATTGCTTCTCCCTTCTTTCCCAAAGGCATTGACTATGCTGGGACTATGGCACAATAAAACAGGACCAGAACACAAAGTATTAAATATGCAAGAATATTAGTGAATCAGTTAGATTTTCAAAATATGAAAATTGGACAGACTTATGATCTATCTGCTCACACCAAGTCCCATTCACCGTGCTCACCAGGATGCACGGGCTCTTGGTTAAATAAAAATCTTTATTTTAAAGTTCTCATATTTGATTTCAATTTCCTCCAGCCTTCCCCATTTCTAATCTCCTCTGAACCCACAACCCTGAGATGTCTGTATTCCCTTAACTGGGCTGAGTTTTTTTTTTGCTTTCCAATTGGCATCAGAAAGCATTCCATCACAGGAATGGATATGATAGCTGGAGCATGGGGATAAGGCATGTGGCAAAACCACATGGCAAAATTTCTAGGAATACACTGAATCAAAGTTGGCAACCCTAGTACTGCTTCATATGCTGACTTGCCATAATTAGGAATGGATTATTCTAATAGCACAAGACACAATGGGTACTTACACTGGATCCCGAGCAGCAGAGAGAGGTTGGGATCTTTGCCTTGGGCTCTCTGTGTGAGGATGTTACAGATTGCTTGTAGATCATGCAAACTCCTGGCCAGTTCTCGATGCAGCCTCTCCAAGAGCTGTGTGCTTTCAGATGGTAGCTGCTTGCTTTGGTCTAACTGTCCCAACTGTTCCTGAAGCGTCAGGTTCCTTTCAATGAGCTCCTGATTCTGGGCAGAAAGCTGGAATACAGAGCATTGCAAAGTGCCAAGTTGTCATTTGATGCAATTTTCTTTTTAAAAATGGTCCCATAATCTACACTGACAACCAAGTTGTGATTATGTAGCTCTTGAATTGTTTCATAAAATACTGCACTGCAAAATCATTGCTAAATGATTTTCCAGCCTTCCCCCTCCCTCAAAACTGTCCTAAAGTACCAAGTCTTTATGGTAAAGGGATGGCAGAAATATGCCAATCAGAACTGAAAGTGTCCGACTTAAAAGTCACAGCACCACCCATTCCACTTGCCACGAACATCCTATCAAAACCAAGTAATAACGATACCAAGTTACAACACTGGGAATGCTCCAAAATGGAGATTGAGAGAAATTTTGGGAGACTTAAAATTATACCTCACAGAAGGAGCATCCCTCCTTTCACTAATAAAGACAAAGTTTTGTAAGAGGTTTCTCTTTTTGGAGGGCAGAGCACAGGGTAGGAGAGGAATGGCTACATTATTTTTGGTTAATTCTGGAGCTTTCCTGGTTTACTTGATACAGCAGACAGGTGAGCTGCCTGAATCAACACTTTGCAAAATCTAGTTGATAGTTTTCTCCTACCCCCGTGACTGTTTCTCTCCTTAAGGAATGCTCAGCTATCACTTTCGAGCAGTATAAATTTACTCCAATATTCAGGAAAACACAAACTGCATATTCAGCCTATGCACTAGTGACCTTATTCAGTTATAATAGGTTATGCAATTGCCGCATTTAACGTCTGTTAAATGTGGAATAAAAGTGTAAAACAATATTGTCCAGTACAAATCCTTCCTGATGACAGTGCACGTGACTTTATAGAGTTGTGGGAAGCAAAATTCTTCATAATGTGTAATTCTACACCAATAGCTTCTCCATATCTACCAGCTCTGGAAAATGTAAATGTAGGAGTGGGCGAGACAGCCAATCTGCTCTTTTGTCATGTGGCTTCTGGTGACCAACTATAGGTTTAGATTCGGTAGATTCCAGGGTGCAATGCAGAGGAATTAACATTAAAACCAATATTGGACTAGGGTTAAATAATTACTACATTAAAACTAATGATCAATGTCAAGCTATGATTGGGGTCTTGCATGTCAACTAAAAGTGCACCATTAAGCCTTTAGAAAAATGGAAAGCAGCTAGTGGATATATGCACATTTAAAATATGCATGCAGACAGAGGATGAAGTTCTTACAAGAGTTGCTCATTCCTTCTCTCACTTTCCCCAGTCTCAATCCCTCTTCAGCTCTTGCACTTCAACCTGAAATGTTAGTCAGATCCTCTCCACAAATGGCACCTGACCTGCTGAGCATTTACAAGCCTTTTTCCCTTTCATTTTAATCCTTCATCTAACCAAGGTACCACCAATATGGCTTAAGATGCAGATTCAGTAGTTTCACAACACCAATTTTAAATCCAACCAATTTATTTGATAGTAAGTTTGCGAGCTTTCGACACTATGGCCTTCGTCAGGCAAATGCAGTGTTCTGGTCTGCAATAGCACTCATACCAACACAGACAGTCATAGATTGCTGATTAGAATGCGAATCATTACATCTCACCTGCTATTCAAGTGTTAAAGTGGCTAACAATGTGTGTGAAGGGAATCCTGAGCATTGGTTAGAGAATTGTGTATTTTCTCCAGACAGCACAGTGAGTGAGGTTTTTTGCTAACCCAGGCAAGTTACGGGGGTTACAGATAGTGTGTCATGAAGCCAAGATCCCTATTAAGATCGTCCTCATATGTGCGGAACTTGGCTATCAGTCACTGCTTAGCGACTCTGCGCTGTCATGTGTCCTGAAGGCCCCCTTGAAGTATTACATTGCAAGAAAGGATGTCCCGAAGCATGGTACATTGGGGAGACCATGCAGACACTACGACAGCGGATGAATGAGCATTGCTCAACAATCACCAGGCAAAACAGTTCCCTTCCTGTAGGCGAACACTTCAGCAGTCATGGGCATTCGGCCTCCGACCTGCGGGTAAATGTTCTTCAAGGGGGCCTTCGGGACACACGACAGCGCAGAGTTGCTGAGCAAAGACTGATAGCCAAGTTCCGCACACGAGGACTGTCTTAATAGAGATCTTGGCTTCATGACACACTATCTGTAACCCCTGTAACTTGCCTGGGTTAGCAAAAAAACCTCACCTTACTGTGCTGTCTGGAGAAAATACACAATTCTCTAACCAATGCTCAGGATTCCCTTCACACACATTGTTAGCCACTTTAACACTTGAATAGCAGGTTAGGTGTAAGGATTCGCATTCTAATCAGCAATCTATGACTGTGTTGGTATGAGTGCTATTGCAGACCAGAACACTGCATTTGCCTGACGAAGGCCGTAGTGTTGAAAGCTTGCAAATTTACTATCAAATAAATTGGTTGGATTTAAAATTCGTGTTGTGAAACTTTACTGAGTTTACCCCAGTCCAACGCCGGCATCTCTACATCATGACTACTAAGATGCAGATACCACAGCCTGCACCAAGATACACTGGTGGCTGTCTAACAGGTGACATGAATCAAATGCCAACAAGTTCTTCCTCTCTTTGGGAAAATGGACACAACCAGCTTCAATTATGAATCATGTGATATTAGAACAGTCATGGGACAAATCCATTGACTGTACACAATGAAATTCAGTTGGACTTGTATTGTCTAAGGATGTGAAAATTCATCACAACACTCCAAACACTCTTGTTCTCTTCCCTAATCAATACTCAATAGCTACTTCTACACAACGCAAGATGCGTGTTGTGACCATGAATACATGGTTTCAGACTTGCCAAAACCAACAGCTTAGAACATCTTTTGAAAATGGGTCTTTCCAACAGCCTACTTTAGTCAGTTGGAGCAGTTTTATCTCCAGTTGCGAGATGGAATCACCAGAATTTAGAAATTGGCATCATTACTGTGTCTTGCAGGATCTGAAAGAAGCAATTAAATCCTTAAGTTCTCACTTCTTTCATGGCTTTCCTCAATAACTGTGATCCATTCTCTTTCCCAGATAGCTCCTCACGAAGAGCCTGACTTGTCCCTTCTTCTTGTACCACACGCTCCTCCAAGGTCTATATAGAAGGAAATAAAAATTATAACCATTTTAATTAATCACCACAATTGTAACTAATCTCTCCCCTCAAAGCATCAATTGGAGCACTGCTCCACAGGACCTGCAGATCTTCATGGATCCACAATTTAAACTGTGAGCCCCCTATATTGCTCTACCCAGATGGCATCATAGCCAAACATCTTGACTTCACCAGACATCTACATACACAATTGACAGCAGTTATTGCTGATCGTAAGGAGGTCTGGAGCATTGATTATTCAGATCTCCAACCCCAAAATGTTGAATGTCCCCAATAAAGAAGGCAACCATACAAACAACTGAACATGTATAGCATTGGCAGCAAATGTGGCTTTACATTCTATGTAATTCATCTGTGACCAGCTCCAAGACATACAATAAAATTGAGCCCTACAAAAACCAGCTGCTGCTTGGCTCAATTTTAATGAAACTGCTGGTTTCTCTTAAGATGTAAAAAAAGTCCCTCGTAGTTTTTAGCATTTCCACATCAGGAAAAACAACAGTATTAAGCCTAACCATCCCTACAGAGTTGGTCTTGTGTACTTCAAATCCATTACTACTGGCAACTATCCTATTGGCCTGAGAAATTGCTGCCAAACAGATAGCTCTGCTGTAGAAACACCCACCAGGAACTAAGCTGAAACCACCCGTATTCACCGCACTGAATGATAAAGAAAGAGATTCTACTTCCATATGGTTTGAAACGAAATACAACATTCTAAACAGGAGAGAGAGAGTCACATACCTTCTTCCCTCCAATACCAGTGGTTTACATAGGTGGTTGAGTTTTTAAAATCTCCTTACCTGTATTTGTGAGGTGAACTGTTCTATTTTCTTCTGTTGTTTATCTATAATCTAGTAAGTAAACATACAAAGAGTTAGATGTAGCATCTGAAAGGAGAATTACTACTTCTGACCTTCAGATCACTTTACATACCATCATTGCACTTCTACTTCAAACCCTAGTTTATTAATTTGGTTTATTACTGTCACATGTATTAAAGTGAGAAGTATTGTTTCTTGCACACTATACAGACAAAACATACTGTTCAGAGAGAAAGAAAGCAGGGTGTGCAAAATGTACTATTACAGGCATAGTTAGGGTATAGAGAAAGATCAACTTAACACAAGGTAAGTCCATTCAAAAGTCTGATACAAGCAGGGAAGAAGCTGTTCGAATTGGTTGGATGTGACCTCAAACTTTTGAATTTTTTATTGAATTCTCCAAACAAATTATACACAGAAGGTTGGGTGTACAGTGAAGATAAGATGTGGGGTAAATATACATTTTTGTATTTACATACAAAAATCACTACTTTCAGGACTGCAGGCCTCTGCCACACAAAAGGATGTGATGCTTAGTCATTGGAAATATCCACTGAAGAGTGAAGTTGTTAATAACCATCAAATTACAGCACTGTTCTTCAATAGCCCAAGGCTGAAGAATCCTATTTCTAACTCTGCCACACTGGCAATTATTAGAAAAGACAAGTTTCAAATTAGGGAAAGAACACAAGAAAGTCAGCCATACAGCCCATCAAGTCTGCTCCATTAGTCAATAAGATCATGACTGAACTTGCACATCATATGTCATCTCCACTGTCCTGCCTTTCACTTGATTCCCATTGCATTCAAAAATCAATGACTGAGCATTCACTCTCTTCTGGAAAGTAGTAGTGAATTCCAAAGATTCATAATATTCTGACAGAAGAAATTTCTCATTCTAATTGGCTGAGTTCTTACCATGGGATCCCAAAAGATTGGCTTTATGTCAAGGGGACAACTTCTCAGCATCTAACCCAAACAATATATTTCCTGATGTGTAAATTATGAAAAATACTTGGGATAATTCTTAGGCAAAACAACAATTGAGGTTTATTTCAACAAAATAATTTCTTATTCTTTTGGCCTCCTGAGAAGATAGGGCCATTCTATTCCATCTCTCCACACAGCACAACACTCACTCCAGGAATCAACATAGAACAATTTGGTTCCAAGGTAGAGGAGGGGTGGGGTGAGAAACACAGGATATAAAAGGACAGGATCTCAAAGTCAATAATATTCTCAATAGAAACTAATGAAATCCTGCAGTGAAAGCTAATAATAATAATGAGCCAACATGACTTTAGTAATATAGATGTGGAGATTACTTTAGTAATATAGAGCAGATCAGGGAACGAACATAAGAAATGGAAAAATAAATGACAGTCTGGTGATGTTGCATTTCATTCTAGACCATATTAATGGAATAAAAGTCTAGAATCTCTCTCCATCAGCCAATGTGGTGAACATGAGCAGTTTTAGTCCAGTCCCTGGTGGGTGTTATTTCGATGTACAGATGCCGGCGTTGGATTGGGGTGGTAAGAACTCAGTAAGAATTTAGCAACACCAATTTATAATCCAACCGATTTATTTGATAGTAAAAAAGCGAGCTTTCGACTCCTGCGTCTTCCTCAGGCAAATGCAGTTGTCCTACCAGAACACTGCATTTGCCTGAGGAAGACACAGGAGTCGAAAGCTCGCTTTTTTACTATCAAATAAATCGGTTGGATTATAAATTGGTGTTGCTAAATTCTTACTGGGGTGTTATTTCTACAGCACAAAGTTACCTGTTTGGCAGTAGCAATTCCCCAGGTCAATAGAATGGTTGATGTAAATGGTTTAAAGGTGCAAAGACCAACTCTGGAGGGATAGTTACATTGAATATTGCTGTTTTCCTGATGTGGAAATACTGAAAAATACTAGGGATAAATTTTTTTAAAAAAAATGTTACATTAAAATTAGGCAAAAGAACAGCTGCTGTTAATTTCAACATCAGTTTTAACTCCAGAGAATGTTCCATTCTATTCCATTTCTCCACACAGGACAGTATTCACTCTAGGAATTAATACAGAGCAGCAAATTGGTTATGGGGAGCGGGGGTGGGGGGGTGCTGAAACTTAATAATGAGCCAATATGATTTTAGCAATATAGAACAGAATATGCAGTTTGATTTACCCACATTACAATACTAAGTCTCAAAAGAGCTGACACACAGATTCACCATGGTGCTGTTTACTGTGAAGGAATACAAGCACAAAAAATTTAAATGGTTAGACTTAATTTGTTGTAATACAGATTAAAAAGGGCCACGAGAGAAATGTTTAAAATTATAAAGAAAAAGAACAAGAGTAAGAGGAAGCAAACTAATAGTGGAGGGATCAACAATTCACGTTCATAGATACAAGCCTAAATGCAAGAGATTTTGACAGCTGCAAGAGAATTTTTAGAATTGAAGCTGTGGAATTCACTTTTAGGGTTACTGATCAAACTAGAAATAATGTAAACAAACATTCAAAATTAGATTATACAGATGGAAAAAGAGGCAAAGAGATATAAGAATAGGACAAGTAAATGTGCTCATATGGCATGTAAGCATTGACACAGAATGGCCTATTCCACATTGAAACTTTGCATATTTCCAGTCCTTTGCCTATCTTCTCTAATCAATGACCCCTCATTCCCAATTAAATTTTGCAATAGGTCACAAACCCTTCATTTGCTTCAGCCTTACTCTGAACCCTGCACCCTTCCAAGTCTCTCCTTTTCCCTCAAGTTTTCTCTTCCACTTCTTGGTCTCTCAATATTGGGGAATACGTACTGAGCACTGACCAATCCCCACCATCAAGTGGCGTGGATTTTTGTTGTAACATAACAGATGTGCAAATCAGTAGAAGCTGCTACTGTTTTTGAAAGTCATTTTGCTGATTGTAAAATATTAAATATCTGAAGTGACCTGGCATATTGTGGCTCATTACTATGAAAATACAGCTAGCAAAACCCTTTTCCCACATTGCAGACTTTTTTTTTGCAAGGACATGCAAGACCACAGACTGTCAAAGAGAAAAGCCGCATTGTCCTATTTCTCAACTACGATCAAAAGACTATTGCTTCGTTATCACATTGGAAACAATTAAATCCAATTCCCAAGGAATCAAAGGTAATCGGAGCTATGATAACTGAGGAAATGGCGCTCCAGTGAATAATCTCCATTTTAAATTTAAAAACTCAGTTTTATTTAATTAGGACACATCCTTTTCTAATTTACTTTATACCAATTTGAACTTGAAAAAGAATAGGATAAAAGCTTTAACCAGGCTGCTGCATCTTGTCCTACATCATCTCCATTTTAGAAGTGTGCACTGAATCTCAGCTATTGTGTAGTGGATGCGGACCTAGAATCAGTATTAGCTCACAAAATGGTTGCTTATAACTTTGCAAGTTTCAAAAACTTTTTGCAGTCTGAATTTTTTTTTGCTTAAAGCTTGGTTGTAGTTTCTAGTTAGTCAATCTAATGATGATCATACTTCAATTATCAGAAAGCTTGGAGCAAACAAGGTGGTAGGGCCAGGGGAGATATAGTTGTCATTTTGCCAACAAGTGTGTGAAAATGATCTGGTCAAAGCCTGAAAAATCATGAGAACAAAGAAGCTCATTGTTTCAAAGCCCTGGCAAAAATGTAAGATAAGAGCAACACAATGAGAATGTAAGCAAGAGGAAGACCATCAGGTTAAAAATTTAAAGTTTTGAACTGGACACTGTTCACTGCAATTCAATGGTCAGTAACCATTAAAACATAGAATATTACAGCGCAG